>JAAAKG020106306.1:0-15650 GCA_010014905.2 Druon quercuslanigerum | reverse complement strand
AAAGATTTTGACTTTTCAAATATTTCATTTTTCGTTTTTTTCGTTTTTTGTAAACGTTGCGAACTTCAGACTCATGATTTTCGTGAGAAAAAAAGAAAGAATTGGGGTTCTACTCGGACCAAGCTGTGGAATCAGCACATGCAAACTTTAAAAAAATTTTGATTAAGTATAAAGTGAAAAAGACACATCCGAAGTATGCAGACAATTTACTTAAAGCTGTTCGCGAATATAACAGTAGACACCTTTAATTTACAAACACTTAATTTTTGAAATTCACAAATCTATTTAATTTCAATTTTTGTTATTCACCCTAATGCATTAGGTTATATTTTCATTAAATATTATGCAATTGTAAGTTTTCTTTAGTATAAAACGTGCTAATATACTTGCTAAATATACTCAAACTGTAAGTACGTGCAATAACTTGCAATTTTGTTTGGCAAATAAAAATTATTTGATAATGTAAAAAAATACGGCTAGTTTTTAGTATTTAATGAAATATATTCACATAAAACATTCATATTACTATTTCAATAATGACTTTCAGGTACTTTAACTTGCTTATAAACTTTTTCAAGCTCGTAATTTTGGGATCCTCGAACTTTTCATATAAAATTATTCAGCCCCACCGCGTACCATGCATTTCCATATATAGATAAGTAGTAATGGCATTCGTACTATTTATAATATGTATATGTGTGTGCATATATATAGTACGAATGCCATTACTATATATCTATTAATTGCCACACAAGCAAAGCTATTGATACAAGGTACCAAACAAGATGGCTTCAATTCAGGACACTCCCACGACATTCATCCACTATCCAGCTATACAGATCAGTGGTTAACAGCTTAAAGCGCCCTCTTCCTAAAAAGCCTAGGTCTGAAGCTCAAAAAATAAAGAAAATAAAAAGATTCAAGATTTTGCACACCTGCATCTGTACATTTGTTTATCAACGATTGATTATTTGACATGGAGGGAGAAATTTTAAATATTCAAGTACCAATCATATTTGATGAGCCGATTGCACACTGTGAATTTCATGCACATCAGCCTTATGCCTCATCAACCTTCAACAATAGTGATGAAATTGGGATGGCTGTTTGAAATCAGAGGTCTGTCAAGCTGGCGGGACCACATTGCAAAAATGAACTAAAAACCTATAGGGAATGTAGGGCTCTTTTAGAGAAAATTTAATGCCCTATTTCCAAATTAAATACTCTTCATTTAAACAAAAACCCGTCATTTCTGAAAATTTCTATGCTGTATAATGTAGGGCTCACTTAATGTCCTATTGTCAAATTTGATGCTCCGCATTAAAAACAAGGAAAACTTGTGGTTCTGTTATCTTAAAGTTAAGCTGGCACAACCACATATATAAAAAACGCCTGTGGCAATATTTCTTTGCACTTTATCTTAGGTCTCATTGAAAACCATACTGCCAAATTTCATGATTTGTATTTTTTTAACTAACCTGTGGTTCTGCTAGCTTAACATGAAGCTAGCAGGACCACACTTAAAAAGAAACGACTTAGACAATATTTCTTTGCACAATAATTTAGGGCTCATTTAGTTCTTATTTAATGCCCTATTGCCAGTTTTGATGCTACGTATTTTTTTTAATACTGCGGCCCTTCTAGTCTAACGTTAAGCTAGCCGGACCACACATAGAAAAAAATGACTTGGAGAATATTTCTTTGCACTATCATTTAGGGTTCATTCAGCGCTCATTTAATGTCCTATTGCCAAATTTGATGCGCCGCATTTTTTAAGAAGAATCTGTGGTGCTGCTAGGTTAACGTCAAGCTATCAGGATCACACATATAAAAAAATTACTTGGGAAACATTTTTGTTTGCACTATAATTTAGGGTACATTTAGGGCTCATTTATTGCTTTATTGCCAAATTTGTTGCTCCGCATTTTTTAAACTTGTGGTCCTGCTAGCTGAACGTTTAGCTAGCATGACCACAGCTTTTTTAAATATGCAGGATAAAATTCGGGAATAGGGCATTGAATAAACGATTTTTATTATTTTAAAAAGGACTGCATTGCATTATGGTACCTGATATCGTATCATTTTTTTCAATCTGATAAATTTAATTTTTTTAGACAAAATTACATACTTTTAAATACATTCAATTTCTTTTTTTGAACACACATCAGTTGTCCTAAGTACCAGGGGCGTAGTTACTTTTAAGAATCTTACAAAGCCTAAAAAGGGCCCCAATAAATGTCGATACAGGGCCCCTCAGAGCTAGCTACGCTATTGCAAATCACTACTTATTCCAATGTTATTATAATATTAACACCCTACAAGCATTAAACTTCAGACTTCATAGTAGAGGTTCGATTCTCACGATTTTTAGCATCAATTTTTTTAAACAAAGCTTGTTTGAAAAAATTTGACACAAATGTCTACTACATATTTTGAGGGCTCTACATGAGCCGTTAATTATTGTGCAAAGAAATATTACCGAAGTCATTTTTTTATGTATGGTGCTGCTAGCTTAACGTTAAGCTAACAGGATCACAGGTTTTTTTATATGTGGAGCATCAAATTTGGCAATAGGGCATTAAATGAGCCCTAAATTCTAGTGTAAAAAAATATTGCCCAAGCCATTTTTTTCTATGAATGGTCCTGCTAGCTTAACGTTAAGGTAGCAGAACCACAAGTGTTTTTTTTTTAAATTCGGTATATCAAATTTGGCAATAGTCCTGCTAGCTTAACGGACCTCTTTGAGGCACACATTCTCATCGTGACATTCGCGCTGCACGCTCGATTTTTCACAGACAGTTGTAAATGTATTTTGCTGAACCACCTTAAAATAAACAAAAAACTACAATCCTTTTTTCAGATATTTTTATCTATCTCGCGTTGTTATACTAAGAATAGAATTTTTGTTTTCATATTATTTTTTATGGATAAAGAAAAATAGCCTACAAGTCTTCTTTTATATTATTTACGTATCTCGCGTCATTTAGCGGAATATTGGAATGTTCGATTTTCTGCATATTACTTACGATAAAAAAATTACGCGTCCCATTGGAAAATGGTTTAAAGACAAATTGTAGGATTTTTCAAAAGCGTCGTATGGTTTCAAAATTTGAATGTTGTGGTGTTGAATTACGGGCAATTCTAATACTTCCTCGATCAGAAATGATGAGAATGTGATAAATTTGTAGCTCTTTTTCAGGTAGACAATTTTTTTTAAATCCTTTTTTTTGTAACTTTTTTCATAACTTTTTTTGTCATTTCCGCTTACATATTAAATAAACAAAAAAATCTCAACCTTAATATTTACAAGTATTACAAGTATTTCTTTTTCTCTCCACAATCCTCGTCTTATCCACTTCTATTGACCTCTTTACTAACTTCATTTTTGTTTGTGCACTCTAATCATATTTTTACTTCTCGTATCATTTTTTCTGTCTCCTCGTCCACATTTCCCTATACCATTTTGATATCTCTTACCTTTTCTCTAAACTGTTCTTTTCTTTGCCTTGACTAATCCCCTTGCCCTAAAGTCTTTACCCCACTTTTTATGCATATTGCTATTACTTTTTTCTCCCTCTAATTTCACTATTAAGGAAAAGTGATCTGAATCGATATAATCACCTACCTCTAATTTCTTCTCTCTTACTCATCATCCACTACCACATAATCAATTGCCGTTCCCCTTTCTCCTCCTGACCGTGTATATTCTCCTTCCACATCTCCCTATATATTTCCGTTTAAGATAAACCATCCCAACTCCTCCAAGCTCTTTAACATCTTCTTTCCCTCCCCATTCAGTACTTTATCTTTTGATTTTCTTCCTCCAACTTCGCCTTATTCCCTTCCTTCTCTATCTTCTGTTCTCGCATTGAAATCCCCACCTACTATATGCCTAATCTCTTCTTCTCCTAGTTTCCCGGTACCTCATTTCTTACTAACACTTCCCTTTCTTCATCCTAATCCCACCATACTCCGTCTATCTGTATTCTCCCATATTTAACTCATTTTCTTCTTCCCTTTTTTCTTTCCTCTTCCGCTTTTTTCCTTAACTTATGCTGCACCTTCCTTTCTACACATGTCAAATCATCCTCTATTCTCTCCGAGCTTCCATATAACATCCCCATCTTTGTCATCACTCCCCTCTTATGTTCCCATTTCTTTAGATTCACCAGTACCATTCTCCCCCCTCTTCCCTTTTTTTAAACTTCGCACTCCCGCTATCTCTAGTCTCTACCTTAGCATGAATCCTTTTTAGTACTTCTTCCACTCCTTCCTGCATCTCCTTCATCTCTAATCTTATAGCCTTTATCACTACGTTTTCTTTTCTATCTTCCCTCTCTTTTTTTCTATTCTTTCTGCTATTTTTCTCAGTCTTCCCTTCTCCGTATTCCCACTCTCGCCCCCACCAAGAACCCGGCTCGAGCTTTCTATCTTCCTTAATCTACCTTGCATCTCCTCCACCTTTTTATTATTATCCTCCTGCTTCTCTATTTTTTTCTCCAATGACTGCATCCTCTTTTCTAACTTTTCCCTAACTTCTTCCCATTTTATAATTTCTTTCCCAAGTTCAGCCATTTCCCCCTGCTTTTCTTCATAAATGCCCGTTACTACTATCATGCATTCGCGAATTTCTTTCAGTCTTTCCTCTTTTATCTGACCTTCTGACTCTGCTTTACCGACGGCGATCTTAAGATTTTTCGATATTTCAAGTTAGAACCTAAATCGTCCTTCTCTTCAGTGCTTCACCTCTACCGTCTCTTCCTTTTGATAAAAGCCTCAATCGATCCCACGCTTTTTGCTGTTAATCTCTCCTTTTTTATTGTTTTCTTGTACTTCCCCCTTGCCTTCCTTTCTTTGATCTACTCTCTCTGCGTAATAAATACTTCCTGCTCTAAAATCGATTTTTCTTCGATGTTACTCTCTTCGCTATCCATGAATCCAATTTCAAACGTTCCCTAACCTCAACTTTCACACAAAGCTGTCTCAATCCTCAAAAATATCATCATCCCCATTTCAATGTAAAAATCCTTCAAACAATCTCTTATATCCAAACCATTCACTCACCTCAAATTTCACCACAATTATCAGAAAAACTCAGCATCCACAATTACCAGTATCTTATCTTTTCATTCCGGAAACGGAACTTTTTTTTTAATGTTATTTTTCATGAATAAAACAAAAAGTACGCGTCCTATCAAGAAGTGGTTATTAACGAACTTGTAGATCTTTTTTATGATTACAATTTTTCTTGATTCATCTTCTTTCGTATCCTGCACAGTTCGACCACAAAATGGAATATTTGATGTTTCATTATTTGTTGTGCAACAAAAATTTGAATTTTCTTTTTTTACGAGAAAATCCAAACATTTTGTTAGGATAATCTTGTAGGGCTTTCAAAAAGCAATGTTTCTCTTCTCTTGACTTTTTTTCATAGCGTGCATTGTGTGACTTTGTATCTTGATTTTCGATTAATTAAATTTTTTTTGAAAATGCTATAACTCTGAGAATATTTGTTTTATCGAAAAAAAGTAATTAGAACAAATTATTCGTCTTTTTGAATGCTATAAATATAGGTACATAGAATTTTCAAATTCAGGAAAAAGTGATCTCCACAATTTTCAAAACGCGCTCAATTTTTGGATTTTTATCCAAAATGGCAGGTTAACGAACTCGTATTTTCTTTTATGACCTAAAAAAAGTGTGCCGAAGATCGATTTGATTCGTTTATTTTTTCGAGTTATCGTGTTTACGGACGGATGGCCGGTCAGACAGCCGCCATCGTAAAAACTTGATTTTTGGATTCAGGGGGTCTCAAAACGTGGAGATCTGTTGAAAAACTGTGGTGTCAAACTTCCGACATTCTAATACTTTCTCAATCATAAATGATGAGAATTTAAATAATCAGTTACATGCAACTGATTTTCTTTTCTTGATTTGCAATAACTTTTATTTTACAAACAATTGGACAGTTTTCGATTTCTTCTTGCAATTTACATAAATACTACAAATGTTGCTATTCCCGCTTATATATATTTCAGCCACTACAATATGTAGGTTGCAGACTATATCTGCTACATCAAAGGTTATTACATAAATAAAAGCAAAGGTTTACAACTACTTACAGAATAAAAAATATATTTTTCTTCCTTTTCTCAATTGGTAGTCAAACATTGAAAACATTACGCTTCGGAAGCAAAACTGACCCCCTCTTCAGACGAAATCACATTCCGAAGATTGCATTTGATTGAGAATTAACATTAGAGATTTCCCATTATTAAATATCTATGTGTGGTCATTGATATGTAATAATCTTAAGATTTATAAAAGTTTTTTGAAACAAAAAATTTATTTAAAAAATATTCAAAATCTGAGAAAACAGATGAAAACCAGACTATGGAAAAATAAGTAAATTTTTAAAAATTTATTTTAAAAATAATGATTAGAATTCTTGTTATGGAGCAAATTATATTTGTATAACATTACAGGAACAAAGAAACTTAAAAAATATAAATTCGTAATTTTTGTTTTGTATTCAAAATTATTTTTTCCTTCAAATTATACTTTACCTCATTTTTTCTTTTAGCACTAAAAAATATTTTTTCGTTGGAAAATTCAACAAGTTTCTTGAAAATTTTTATATAAATCTTTTTGAATTAATTTAACTCTTTTTGATTTAAGATTAACATTTTTTCGCTGAGAATTCTTATTTTTTGGTTAAATATTCAACTTCTAGTTTAAGAATTACACTAATTTCTAAAAATTCGCTTGATACGTTGAAATATAATATAAAGTGTTTGTTGAATTTCGTTTTTTTTATGAATTTCACTGTTTTTATTAAAAATTAACATCTTTTTGAATTAAAATATACTAACCAGTACATTTTTCGCTGAGAATTCTTTTTTTAATTCGAATACTTGGTTCAAATTTAAAGAACTTTCTTCAAAAATCATTTTTTGAGGGTCGCGTACTTCTGACGCCGAATTTAGTAATCGTGAGTCGTTGTCCTAGTCTTCGTGAAAAAGGTTAAGTTTTCTTGAAATCAGGTTTTAGCGATTTGGAGATGTCTTTCAAGTGTATTATTGTATTTCAACTATACTTTAATGAAATGAAAGAATAATGTGGTCCCAAAAATAAATCGACATCAAAAATTATAAACACAATGGCGAAATTTGATAAATTGCAGTGACTAAAAAAATCATGTGTATTTGGAGGTAATTTTCTGTTTACGTTGTCAAAATATTAAAACTAGTAATAATTATATATCTCTTACACATTTTTCTTTACATTATGTAGTATAGATTAATGTTAACTAATGAAAAACTACTCAATTAATGATAATTTCACTGAAAAATGATAATGAACTAAAAAATTGATGATGAAATGACTAAAGTCATGCCAATATTTTACATCACCTTTTTCTGTTTTAAGCACTAATTTATGTTACGATTACTACCCACAGTAACAAGTCAAGTTTTCCGACTTCATTCCACGCCTTTTTGAAATTAATTAAATTATTATTTGTAATGAAATGTGGAAATAAAATTTTGAAACAGTCGTTCTAGTCTTTGTGACCTGTAACGATTACTCGAGCAACTAATGCTTTTGAAACGTACCTATATAATCGTGACCGATATTTGCCAAACGAGAAGGTACTAAATGAAGAGTTTACTTTATTTGATGAAACAAAAATTCTTTTATATCAAAAAAAAAATAATTTTCGTCCCGATCAAGTAATTTCTTGACGTATTAAAAGCATAAGCAAAGAAACGCCTTTTCCAGCTTAAATGTTAAGCTATTCTCCACGTTTTGTGATCCATCGCCACCGGCAACATAAATAAATGTTTTTTACCCATGCGCACTATTTCTATAAAAAAAACTAGTTTGGCTTCCAAAACAAGCACTATCCAAAGTTCCTTAAAAATATTTTAGGATTGTATTTTTATACGAAAAATACTTGCTTTTGGCGTTTACACTTCAAAACTCACGATTACTAGTACATCTACCTTAACCCCTTTCAATAAAAAAAATAATAAAAAAACCTTATGCGAATTTTAAAAGATTTGTGCTTTTTATTACTCTTTCCCGGCTAAATAAAAACTATCAAATTATCTGATAAATTACTGAAAATATTACATATGTTTTTTCTTCGTATGTTTTGCTAACTATGGAGTGTTTTTCACCCTACCTTTTAAGATTATTTAGTGTAAATATGACATACTATGTTATACTCTTTAAGTATGAGTTATTGAAAACACAACTAATGGTTATAGAAATTATTACTTTTTAATTTCCCATTTCCCACAAAAATATTATCTTTCTCTTTCTGGATGCTCGATATAATGACAATTTCAGAAATTTTCGGCTTTCTTCCAGACACAGAACACATTTTCACTGATTTCAAGACAAAACAAAAATTTACCTGGAACTTTACGCGCAACAATTGAATAGTCTACTTTAGAATTTACAGTTTTTTTCCTTAAAATATTAAGAATTTTAACCATAACCCTTTAACTTTCATCGTTCACACCGTACGGAATCGAAACTAAGAGGAATTAACTGACAGCTGTTGTCGAATGCTTTGTGCTACCCTGGCTCTAGTTTGGCAAAAGGGCAACCCGGTCATAATCACGTCTAAATTCGTGGGATATGAGTGCCTTGGAACATCGATGATATCATTATCTTATAGTATTATTCAAAATAGCTGAACAGAATAGGATATTATAAACAGAACGGCACCAAATATAAGGAATGAAAGAAGTGTCGGCTCAAAATATCAGATAATAAAGTTTGTTTTTTCTACGAGTAGTTTAAGAGATCCGCAAATAGGCCTTTAATATGTTGTAGAAGGAAATCACTCTTTATGCCCCCTTACTTGTATTCAGACGTAGACTTTTGACGACTTACTTCATACTGCTGGAAAATAATTAGGAAAATATACTAGGAAAATAACAAATCGTCAATGTATCAGGTGAGGTATATTAGCTGACGTAAAGGACATAACGCATCTTTGTATAACAGGTCCGTTAAGCTGGCAGGACTACATTTCAAAAATGAACTAACAACCTTTAGGGAATTTATGGCTCAGTTATGATTAATTAACTACCCTATTGCCAAATTTAATGCTCTTTTTTTAAACAAAAAAAACGGTGGGCATGCTAGCTTAACATTACAGGTGAACCCTTAATTATGATATGGACAAATTTTAAAATTGTCCATAATTTGTATTCAGGGTGGTTTTTGAGTGTTAGGGGTGGCTTTTGGAAAAAACATTTTTGTGGTTTTGGAGAGTCTTAAATGAGCCCTTAATTATGTGATACGCTGGAACTTGATTGAACGTTTATTTCACATGGGGTTCCGTCCTGTTAACGTTAAGCTAGCGTAACCCCCGTTTTTTTTTTAAATAGTGCAGCATTAAATTCGGCAATAGGGCACTAAAGGAGCCTTAAATGAGCTCTTAATTTTGATATAGACAGATTTACAATTTGTCCATAATTTGAATTCCGGGTGATTTTTCAGTGTTAGGCGTGGCTTTTAGAGCAAGTGCTTTTGTGGTGTTGAAGTGCCTTAAATGAGCCCTTAATTATGTGATAGGTTAGAACTCGATTCATCGTTTATTTCACGTAGGGTTCTGTCAGCTTAACGGGAAGCTAGCGTGACCCCCGTTTTTTGTAAGTAGTGGAGCATTAAATTTTGTAATAGGGCATTAAATTAGCCTTAAATGAGCCCTTAATTTTGAAATAGGTTTTAACTGATGTCACATATGTTACGTGTGTAATGAATATTTTTTAGAATTGATAAGTGGGGGTAAATATTGTTCAGGGTACATGTAAGAAATTCGTATGGTTATTGACCTAGGAAGCTTCTAGAAGGAATTTCAGGGTTATTTGTTTTTGCGCGCAAGGAGTATATAGAATTGATCAACCTATGGTGTGAAATGAGTCCTTCAAGGTAACATTTATGGAGTTAGAATTGGCCCTCAGTTGATATTGTGACGTCAGATATATATCCTATTCCATATTTATTGGTGAAAAAGATCCATTCCCGGATTCAAAGATTGGTTTTGAATATCGATGGTGATAATCGGATACAATACTGAGATTCGTACGTCAGCACAATTAGCGAAACCAATCTCACAGCCTTCTGCACTTTAGTCACAAGTTTGTTAATCGTACGGAAAAAAGTGGTTTAGAACTCTCCTTACTATGTATGTTAAGCTGACATAACACCAATAAGGTATAGAAATGTAACCTATTTCATTATTTAGGGCTCATTTAGGGCTAATTTGGCCCGTAGTCCCAAATTTTGGGCTTTTTTATTTATTTTTTTGTTTTTTGCTGTCCGAACATTGCTGTAAAACGTACTGAAAATGATTTTACAGAAAATTCACCATAAAAAATAATTTAGGACTCGTTTAGGGCTCTGGGAATATGATAATTAAAAAAAAGTTTAAACAATTTTTGTTTAAAACAACCTAGTAAAAATGAATTAAACAAATTTATTTTTCTACCCTCTGTTAAGGCTCATTTAGGGCTTCCCGAATATGATATTTAAACTTTAAACAAAATAGTTTAAACAAATTTACAAAAAAATATTTTCTTTTCATTTCTCTTGCATAATTTCGGGCTCATTTAATATCATCGACCGAAGGCTTTATAAAAAATACGTGAAGAAAACCTTAAACCCCATTTTTACCCCTCACATAATTTATGGCTCATTGAGTAGATAGTTAGGGAGGCTTCTGGACAAAGAAGTCAAATTTCGAAAAACTAAAACTTGTCCTGAATTTTGCTCGATACATAAATTTATTATTCAGCACAAGTTTTGGTTTTTCGAAATTTGATTATTTTTGGGCTTTGTATTTTTTGAGTTTTACATTTTGAGTTTTCATATGAGAACGGTTGATCTCACGTAATTTTGTTAATGGGAATAAAGACTGCATTTGTCGAGCACATACCAGCACAAGTTTTAGTTTTTCGAAATTTGACATTTTTTGGATCTATTATGTTTTTTGAGTTTTATATTTTGAGTTTTAATATGATAAATGTTGATCTCGCGTAATTTTGTTGGAATAAATACTGCATTTTTCGAGCACAAATGAGCACAAGTTTTAGTTTTTCAACATTTTCAACAAAAAACTTCTTTTTGGTATTTGATTTTTTTGTTTGAACGGTTAGGTTTTTGGAATTTTTCTTTCCTGCACAAAATTGTGTATACTTTGCGTCGCCTAGCATAACCTTTTTTTTTGCTCTAGTGAGAAGTTGCGGATCTAGCAAAAAAACGTTTTTCAACAATTGTGCCTGTAATTTTTCATTTTTCAAAAAACCGTTTACGGCACAAATGAGCACAAATTAGCACAACTTTCATTTTTTCAAAAAAATAAGTTTGCGGATCTAACTTCCGGGACATCTAAAAATAAATAAAGCAATATTTTGATCTAATACTTTTAATGCTTTTTCAATATTTTTTTATTCATGTAAATACTAAAGTCACTTCATGTAAGTAATAATTGAAATTCAACAATTTAAACGTTGTTTTCCATGCCAGAAAAAATACAAAATAATATTCATAATAATATAACATAAAAATCCCAAATAAATATTTATTTGTTAATATTTGTTGAACACTTTAATTCAAGTTAAAAGTAAATGCCAAGAATGGAGAACAAGAAAATAAGTATTTTCAGTTTGTTTTTAAATTTATATGAAGTTTTAGAAGTTTGAAAAAATCAAGAAATATTTGATAAATTTTCGGAAATTTTTTCAAGTTTTCAAATATTTCTAATCTATTAAAAATCTATTCAATTTCTGAACATATTTTCAACTGACTGGAATTTTTCTTAAAATTTTTAAAAAACATTCAAAATCTAAAAAAATTGCCTTTTATATCTTCTAAATTTTCTAAGGAATTTGAAGAAAATTGATTTATTCTCTTGAAAACTTTCGAAATTCTTTTAAGGTTTAGAAACATCAAGATTATTCTTTTTTTTTAATTTTGTCACACCTTTTAAGCCTTCTAATCTTTAAAGACTATTCAAATTTGTACTAATTTTTGTTTAAATTCTGCAAAATTAAAAAAAATTGCACAAAAATCTTTTTGGTTCTTCTTTGAAAATTAAAAAAAAAAATTTTCTCAAAAATAATCTCGGATACTCATTGTTTGCATTTAGAACGCTTGAATAAAACTTTTTTAAAAAGATCTGTTTTACATCGCAGTATTCATATACGTCTTCATATTCTGAATTTTCTACTTAATCAAGTATAGGTAAAGATTAAGTTGCTCAAAGCTCTGCAGGCTTTGAGGTACACATTCTCATCGTGACACTCGCGCTGCACGCTAGATTTTTGACAGACTGGTAAATACATATTTTCTGAACCACCTTAAAATAAATTTTAAAAAACTGCAATCCTTTTGTCAGAAATTTTTCTCTATCTCGCGTTGTTATGCTAAGGATAGGATTTTCGTTTCCATATTATTTTTTATGGCTAAAGCAAAATATCCTATAAGTCGATTTTTTACGTATCTCGTGTCTTTTGGCGTAATATTGGAATTTTTTATTTTCTGCATATTACTTACGATAAATAAACAAAATTACGAATCCTATTGGAAAATGGTTAAAAGACATTTTGTAGGACTTTCAAAAGCTATCATTCAGCTTTGAGACTTTTTTTGTTTTTTGAGTCATTTAACCTTTCTAATACTTTCTCAATCATAAATGAAGAGCTTGTAATAAATAATTACAAATTTGTAGCTCTTTTTAAGGTAAACAATTGTTGTTAAATCATTTTTTTTTTTCGTAACTTCTGTCGGTTTTTCACTATTTTTTATTTTTTTATTTTCAACGTTATTTTTCACGACTAAAACAAAAAGTACGCGTCCTATCAAGAAGTGAATAAATACGAATTTGGAGATCTTTTTTAGTGTCACAATGTTTTTTACATTATCTTTCTTCATATCCTGCATAGTCTCACCAAAAAATTTAACTTTTGATTTTTCATTATTTTTTGTGCGATCAGAATTTTAATTCGAGATTTTGCAAGAAAATCCAAAAAGTTGTTATGGTAATCTTGAAGGGCTATCAAAAAGCAATTTTTTTCTTCTCTTGACTTTTTTTTCATAAATAGGTTTTTTGGCCTAAAATTTTGATTTTCCATTAAAAAAATTTTAATTAAAATTTTGAAAATGCTATAATTTTGAGAATATTTTGAAGAAAAAAGTATTTGAGATAAATTGTTCGTATTTTTTAATACTATAAATATCCGTACATCGAATTTTCAAATTCAGAAAAAGTAGTCTCAACCATTTTGAAACTGCGCTCACTGTTTGAATTTTTATCGAAAATGGCTGGTTAACAAACTCGTTCTTTCTTTTAAGGTCTAAAAAAAGTGTGCCAAAAGATGGACTTGATCCATTCATTTTTTTCGAGAGTTATCGTGTTTACGGACGGACAGACGCCGTCGTAAAAACTTAAGTTTCGGATTCAGGGGGTCTCGAAACGTGGAAATCATAAATGATGAGAATGTAAAAAATGAATGCTGGCAGCAAGTATGCTTTAGAGTTTAGATAGCTGTCACCAGATCTTCGTATTCTCTATCCGTATTTCTGCGAACGCCAACTTAAAATGCTTCAGAGTAAGGCTACATGAGATAGTCGTGGCTAGTATCAAGATTGGAGTTTGGGTGACGAGCTCTTAGCCATGTGTAACGCCTATCCCAGCGGATACTGTTTCGTATGACGTAGAATGATAACTATATTGTAACATTAATTTAGGTTGCATTGTTGAAATATCCTAAGAATTGTATTAAGTGAGTCGTTTAAAATTATTTAAAATTACAATTATTATTTTTAAATGTGATTTTCATAACATACAAAATGTAAGGAGTAATAATAGATATACGATAAACAGAGTTTGTATTGACAGTAAGGAATAAATAATGATTAAATGGCATAATTATATTGAATGTGATTAAGAATGGAATAAACAAGAACTTTTATAAATAAAAAAATATATTTAAGAAAGTACGGATAGTGAGAGTCGAACGCGGAACCTTGCAGTCATCACCCAATCGCTCTACCACGGAGCTGCCAAGGCTTCGAAGTTCTACGTTTAGACCAGCTCCATGACCATCTTTTCGCAATAATTAATTATATAAATTTTATATCTTATCTTACCCTTTCAAACTTTAATAATAACTATTTATATATTTATAACTTAAATATTCAAATAATGATGTGAGAATAATCGATATCGATTAATCGTTTAAAAATAATAGACCTGCTTTACTAAAATACTGAAATATTTTTCATCCTTTCTATTGCATATGCATGATCAGTATGCCGGATAGCCACCGCCCGCATCTAACGCCAGCTAACTGCTTGATACTAGCTGCACCTATCGAAGATGGTTCGGCTCAAAATACTACTAGGATGCTGACGGCAACAGTTCTTTTTTCAGTATATGATAGTGAAAATTGGCGCAAATTTGATTTTCATGGTGAAATCATCAAAAAACCATCAAAATGGTGGTTTTATATCTCTGATTTTCTGGGTTGTTCATGATTTCCCTATGAAAATCATATTTGCGCCAATTTTCACTATCATATTCGCAATCAGCGCGCCAAAATACGTAAGTATACGGAGCCCGAAGAAAATCGGACATACACCCTTTTCGTAAAATTATCCATTTTCTCTTCTATCGATAATGTTTAGAAACATTTGGAAATAAATTTTATAATGAATTAACATCATTCATTTCGCAATTTTATTACACAAAGTTGATGCTGTAGAAAATTCATAAATTAAAAAGGTTACTTAATCGAGTCAAAATACCCCCTCTCCCAATGTTAATGTCTTATCATTCTTGTTAAACACACTAATGATAATTGTTACAAGAGCAACAATGCATTTTGTACAATAATTACTCAATTAAAAGTTAAATTAAGTCGGAAAAATATTGGAGCCGCAACTTCATACAAAATTGGAGTTTTCAAGATTTAAATTCCGCGTCGGGCATCTGTGTTGCTTTGCTGAAAAGCAATTTCAAGTAATATAAGAGATGAAATTATACAGAATTACTAGACGGTTGCGCCGCCGGTCATCTTGCTTCAAAACCGCGCCGCCGCTCATTTGAATTCAGAGCCGTCGGTGCGGCAACGGACCGGCGCGCCGACGTAATCTTGGGTATATTTATTTATTTACACGGTAACAGATTTCTTCCCGCTGGGTGATCCGGTGGCTTTTAATAGGTTGCTGAAATTCCGGCGACCAATTAGGAGTTAAGGGCATTTGGTACTTTGTCGTCCACAAAAATGAACATTTTTAAAAACTGAATTTAAAGGTGCTATCGAATATCATAACGGACGTCTTAACTCTTTTTTGAGGAATACTAACAAAAAAATGGATTGTGCTAAATAAAAATTGTATGCATGTGCATTATTTTCAGGTTAGGGTCGTTTTTCAGCTTTCTAACATTCCGATAATGTAGGCCTCCGTCGTACCGATGCGGCCGGTAAACACTTTAAAGTAATTATGGATGAGAAAAGTAACACACATAACCTCAAAATACACACACACACAGTTGTCGATATAGTCTAGCAGACGTTTGAATTTTGATCCGCGCGTTTTAATATATAGCATAGAGGGGGAATATCACG
>JAAAKG020106295.1:0-15650 GCA_010014905.2 Druon quercuslanigerum | reverse complement strand
GAGAAAAATCAGATTATTAAAATGTCAATTTGAAAAACTACTACTTGGCGCCAAACTGCTCACCGCGCCTCTACTGGTAAGTGGAGGCGGAATTTAACTCCACAACTCCGCCTGTCGCGCCAACTACCGAGCTGTGGGGCTACTATTCCCTTGCGGTATCTAGGAACTAATATCTTTGGCGTAACCACTGTAAGTTTCGAATGCGAAGCACTTCGTATCACATAACTCTACTGCACATGTCTAAATATTACAGGGTGTTAAAGCGTAGCCGTGCGCATCACATAACTCTACCTCATAGATTGCAACTTAATGTATCATATAAGGATTCTGCGCATTTTTATGTCCCGTATTGTAAGATTTACCCCCCACCCCCTCAAATTGATTTTCGCTCTTCTCTCTCTCAACCCCTCGCAAAATTCCACTTACTGTCCCTACTCTCATCACCTTCTCTAATCTCTATATCTCTCTCCGTACTCATCCTCTTCTTTTCTTTGTGCACTCCCATTCTTTGATCATAAAATTCCTAGGCTTATTATACACTGTAGGGATTTGTAGTTTAATTTTTATATGCTGATATTTGAAAGTATTATCAAGGAAATACACAAAATAACTCAATTACAAAATACAATTCTAACATGTATTTTTTACAATATTTCAACACTCATATGTAGTGTGTGGCTGTATTTAAACTACAACAGCTAATAGTATTTTCCCCGTGAGGTATTTCAAATGTATTTTTTTTTTTTTTTAATGTAGTTTGTATTTCAGATACCTCAAATACAATTTTTGTGAAATACTACCCAGCTCTGTCAACTCAAAACAGTTCTTCTTAATTCAAAAACGTTGAATAATGAAGCTCATAATAAGGGACAAAATTCATTGATGCTGATAATAAACATCGAGCCTGTGTCGGCTTGTAGCAAAAAAAATCGGCAATTCGTGCCAAAATTTGATTATAAACACGGATCGTTCAATAAAAATTTTGGTTCTTCAAAAACCTTTTTGAATGAAATATAAATTCATCTTTTAAATTGAAATAAAATGTGATATTTTTTACAAAATATACGCATTTGTATTTTTTTCTAACTTCAGATCACAAATTAGGTAATTGTTGATATTAATGAACAACTTATAATAATCATATAATTTATTATCAATAATTCTTAATTACATCCGGGTTGAATCGCGCGCTAACAGCGACCAATGAGATTCGCTACGCCCGGCAAGCGCAGTAGCTGAACATGCTAAAGTTGGGATCACTGCCCATGGATCATAGTGAAGGGACTAAAGTGAGGGTGGGAGTAAAGTTTGTTTGTGTTTCTTGTTTAGAAAATATCATTAGCCCTTTTTCTTGGAAAAAAAGGGAAAAGAAAAATCCTCAGTTACTTCAATTTTCTGACTTTCTTAACCAATCGACGCGATCGTCTTCGATCTGGGTATCTAACCTATATTTTCCGATACCGTGTAAAACGCTCAATCGGCAGTTTTGCTTTAGAAACTTGTTTTTTGCGCTTTTCTGTATAAATTCATTTATTTAGTAGATATAACTGACATCATACCGGATAACTGCCAAGTGAAACGGTAAGTTTAGTTACATTTTTTCGATTCTGCAAGTCAATCAAAAATCAATTGGAAAATTAATATGAGCATGTAGCAAATCATTATCTGTTACCTGTATTGAGTATAATTATTAATATATAAGAATATTGAGAGAATTCTAGAATTTAAGGAGGTAGCTTGCGAGTTTCTACGTTTTTATCTTAGTGGAAAATAAACAGTTGTACTATTTAAAGTTATTTTAAAAGATTGAGGGGCATTTAAAGTGCCGTCGCGAAATTTTAGTTTTCAAATTTTTAGAGCGTGTTGAGTTATTCTATAAAAATAATTTCAATTGTACTTAATTAATAACATCGATTAAAAAGCATATTATAATTTTAGCTTACTTCAATTGTTAACATTTTTAAAAGTGTTATATGGTCACGTAATCTTTATTATTTTCCTAATAAAGTGGTTAGGTTTTTCTCATTGCTTTCAGCATTAATCACATTTTGAAAGCAATTAAAATTGAAATACAAAATAAAACTTAACTATGAAAAGTAAGCTTTGAGTATGCTTAGTGGCTAGCCTGCCGTCTCATATTTGTATGGCCATATTCGTAGTCAGTGCGTCAAAATGCGTTGACTTACGCTTTTACCCTTTTTGCGAAAAACAGCCGGCAAAGGGCTTTCTTGTGGACGCCGACCACCTAGACTCCACCTTCATGTTAGCATAATTAGTAGTTATATGTATTCAAGTGAATCGTTTTAAGATAGTTAAAAAACCTTTCGGGAATAGTTTTTATTTCACATTATCTCATGTTCCAAAGACGTTCGCAATACGTTTTCGGGACATGAGACCGTCCCTGGAATTATTTTTGCAAGTTCTAAAGATGGTTACGGTTGTCGTATCCTGTGCCCATTAGGTAAGTTTTCATGATGACTTCACGGTGATATCCTATAATTCCTACAGGTAATTCTGTAAATTATACAAATTGCTCTAAAAAATTACAAGGATTGTACATGCAATCTATAAAGAAACGTATAGATATTGTCACTATTGTTTGTGCTCCGTCGACCGTCAAGGGTGAATCGCCCAGAAGTTAGAAAATTACTTTTGAAATTTCCTGAAAACAGAAGGAGACCTGATTAAATGTACTGGAGCTGTGTTAAAAAAATTGTACTAAAACTAATAATACATTTTATTAAAGGTTGTGCTCGACAGCTCCTAACTGTAACTATGTAAGAATTTATGCTGTAAGAAAAATGTATCAAAAATCCTAAGGGGCTTTTAGAAAAAATGTCAAAAATGAGTTTTAGAAAACTTTGTATTTGATAATTTCTATAAAAAGAAGAGTTTTATTAGGTGGCGCAAAGCGAAACAAATGTAGAGGCATTCTATTTCAGCAGAAAAGAAAGACAATTTCGGAATATTCCAAATTTGAAGAAAAAAAAAAAAAGCAAAACTCTTTTTCGGGTATGAAATTAACCTTTCCATTGAACTCATCTGGAAACAGGCCAGGTATGATATATTGATGTATTTTAGTGCGTCAAATACGAATCTGATATTATTTTTCAACAAGTGGGTCAGGGTTTTTCCCTATACGCGGGAATTTAATGAGAAAATCACCTTTATGGGATATAAAATCACCTTTGGTATTGCATTCATCAAGAAAGGTTTATAAATACACGAAGATATTATGCCTGACCTGTTTTTAAACGATTTAATAAGAAAGGGTAATTTCATATCCGAGAAAGTTAAATTTCATGGGGATTTCCTGCGTCTTTGGGTAAACCCGGACGGGCTGATGAGACATAATGTGAGATTCGTATTCCGCGCACCAAAATACATGCAGATATTATTTACTGAAATGTTTTCAGGCGATTTCAATAATAAGGGTTATTTCAAAGCCGAGAAAAATTATTTTCTATGGAAATTCCTACGCCTCTTTGAGGTGTTTTGGAAGAAATTAGTGTCAGATTCGTATTGAACGTACCAAAATATATAACTATATTATGACTGTGCCGTTTTGAGGCGATTTTAATACCAAGGGTAATTTCATACCCGAAAATTCTGATTTTATAGGGAATTTCTCCGCGTCTAGAAGGAAAGCCTGACATGCTAGGGGAAAGCTAATATCAGATTCGTATTCAGCGCTCCAAAATACATAGATAGATAAAAGTTTATTTTTCAGCCCGCTGGCCTTAAAAGATTAACCTGCTTAGACTTCCAGATTTTTAACCGAATTTTCTTACAACTACATCTTAAAAACGATAAATAATTAATACTCATCTACTGTTTACAATATTTACAATTTTTCTCCATTCCTCTTCCTGCTTCCTTCTCTTTTTCTCCAACTTACGGAACACCCCCTCATCAATGTCCTTTTGTCCTCACTTTCATGCAACAATACCTCCATGCTCAACCCACTCCTTTACACCTCTTCACACTCCTCCAACTAGTGCTCCACTTTTGCATCCCCCTTTCCGTACAATTTACACATTCTCTTCTCTCTAGAAAGCCAGAACCTATTATAATCCTGCATGCATCCGCATCTCACTCTTGCTATAAGCTCCTGACTTCCTTGCGCTCCTTTCTCACACAAATATTGTGCTTTCTCCCTTGGCATACTCTACACATAGTTCCCGTTAAACCTTGACTCTGTTATTCTCTCTGCTGCTTCCTTCTCTCCTCACACCGTCTCTCTAAACTCTCATGCATCCTTCTCACTTCATCCATCTGCAATCCATTCTTTATAAAATACTTTTCCACTTCTATTCTATGTTTCCTCGTATTTAAATGCTCGACTCCCTGTTATAATCCCCAAACTCGTTCTTCCTGTCTCCCTCCTGACAATATAGTTAGGCGTATTCCTTGCCAACACCTTTCCTGTATCATATTTACCTCATCACTTACCTTCCACCCCCCGCACCTCCGCTCCATAAAAGAAGACACGCATCACTAGCAAATCGAACAATTTTTATTCTCTTTGCAAAATCATTTGCGAACAACCTCTTTTGAAACTGGACATCTGCACACGGAAAAAAATGTGGGCGGAGGCGGGTACCATATACCATAGAACCAATATTGTCCGCGTGTGCTGGAACTCTATCGGTTCGAAAATGGAACTATGATGGTTTAATTCTTCGGGGATGTGCTGTTCGATGCTGGTAAACGCGTTATACGATCCGCTAACTCATCGCGAACTGTATTACCGTACTGCCTTTATCCGCAAAAAAACATTAAAACTAAAAAAAAATTAAATTTTTGTACAAAGGATACAAGCTATGAAAAAAATAAATAGGCAAAAGTTGCTCTTCCAAAGAATAGCTAAAACTCATTCAAATTTGTCTCGAATAAATTTTGATAGGACACGCAGTTTTTGTTTTAATCATCAACAATAACATTGAAAATCAAAAAAATTAATTTTTTGAATAATGACACAAGGTACGAACTAAAACTAAAAGACAAAAATTGTTACCCGGAAAAAGATCTATAAAAATTTTATTAATCATTCTTAGATAGGACGAGTAGATTTTCTTTCAATAGAAAAAAAGACTAAAAATAAAAATTTAGTTTTTGGAAAAACGACGCAAGAGACAAGAAAAATAAAAAGACAAAAGTTGTTGGATCCAAAAATTGGAAAAAAGGGAAAAAGGGCACAAGCTACGATAAAATTTTATTTAACAATATTTTTTCGCCCGAATTAAATCTACAAATTTTCTTAGAACCACGTTACGCAAGGACGCATATTTTTAGTTTGTATCGTAAAAAATAACATTAAAAATAAACAAATTAAATTTATGGAAAAATGACATAAATTGAAATAAAGTGTTTAATAATAACAATAATAATAAGCATTTTTTTGAATGATAAAAATAAGAACGGAAATACTTTTGTTCTAATATGAATGCATATTATGAATGGTAATAATATAAATTTATTGAAATGATATGCATTTTTTCCGGGTGGCTAAGAATAAAATGTAATGCAAAATAAGAAACAAATATTAAAGTAAGCATTAAAAATAAAATTTTTCCTTTATTTTGCAATATCTGTAAAACAACCCCAGACAGAGGTACATAAATAAATATAATATACATTTGATATAATAGAGTTGAATATAATGACAGTTGTCGATGCCTTTACCTTCAATTTTAAAAGGCTTGCACTCAAATTTGGGGTAAATACAAAGACCATGCGCGTAGCGCGAGGTGAATGCATACTCGAGCGCGAAGCTCGAGATACGCATATTACAGAGCGCGAAGCGCAGTAACCAACAGTCGCGCGCCCTATTAGTGCTCAAACTTGCGAGCTGCGTGCGTAATGAGAATGTTCCCGTGCGGCGGGAACATTTTTATTAATTTTGAAAAAGTAAAATACATTGAATGTGTAGGAAGAAGTATTATATATTTATTATATTACCAACCAAGAACAATTCTTTTATAAAATCTTGTTTAACTTCTCTTATACAACAACAAAGAAACTTTTAACCAAACTCCAATAATTTTGTCTTAACTAAACTTTTTAAAACACATGTAGGTAAAGTACCATAAGTCATAACATAAAACATCTCTACCTGCTATTCTAACGAATATAGCTTTATTAAAATCTTTAGGTGACTAGTTTACTTGCATATGTATTCCTGATGAGGCTTGGTGGCACAAAGTGAAAGCTCGTTTTTAATAAAACCAAATAATTATATTATGACTAGTAGATAAATACAGTCATTCCATCGACCCACTATTATTATGTCACGCTATTCAACAAAAATTACAACTTCAAAAAAAAAAATTTTATCTTGTACATAAAATGACAATAATATTAAGTGTAGGATCTAAGCATTGGAAACGTGATATCTAACTTTAAAAACTGTTATATTTAACCACCAGAAGTTAACTTAAACAATACAATTTTCAATTAATAGATTGGATAATTCCAGACGGGATCATTCTTAAAATTAGCTACAGCTATATATCGTCTAATTTTGACCAAAAACGTATGTACTCTCAAATATTTAGTTTTAATAGTGGCCATTTCGATATTGTAAGAAATAATATCATTTACCTAGGAATGGGTGCTGAAGTATAATATAAATATAAAAACATTCTATAATATTATGTAATTGCTAAATCTGTAAACGTCCAATGTTTTTCTTCAAATTGGCTCCTGAGATAATTAAATTTAGATAGTTTGAAATTGCAGAACTGTTTAGGATAGAAGTTTTCATGCGTGTTTAAAGAATATTGAAAATGTTAATAAGAATAATATTATTTTCAATCTTTGATCAGAAAGTTTGGATTGGCAAAATCTGATACAAAATGTGAAAAAAGGATCGTCAGGCAAATCGTTAATATTATAACACAGCTAAATAAAACAAATCTATAGAATGACCCAAAGTTATAGATTTTTCACTGATTACAAATAAATTAGATGAAGATTACAAATGAATAGAAAATCCATATGAAAATCGAGAAATACTTATCTTAAATGTCTCTAAATTCATCTTGAAACATTAAAGTGTGTTTACTGTCCCGTTCAACGTGCATTCAAATAAAAGTATGAGGCATGTAAAAAATTTAATGTTCCCAAACATTACTGCCAAAATCACGGACTAAACCGTAAAAATTGGTCACCTTATGAGAAAAAACATAAAACCAATATTGTCCGCGTGGGCTGGAACTCTTATCGGTTCGAAAATGGAACTATGGTGGTTCAATTCTTGGGGGGGGGGGGGGGGGTTTGCTGTTCGATGCTGGAATACCAGCACTTTGGAAGAAGCGTTACACGATCCGCTAATGCATCGCGAACTGTGTTACCGTACTGCTGGTATACCAGCTTCGAACAGCACCCGTTTCCCATATGGGATTACTCTGGTCCCGCATCCGCAGAATTAATTTTATCTGGATACTGGTGCGTCGTTGGTTTGCTAGTCGAATGAAGCGGCCCCGAAGAATTGAACCACCAGAGTTTCACCATAGAACAAACATAATATTGTAACTTTATGTACTAAGATAAAAAATATATATATATTTTTTTTTTGTTTGGAGATGTAATTTTTGTTGTTTAGCATGAGATAATAACAGTGGGTCGATGGAATGACTGGGTTGATCTACTAGTCATAATATAATTATTTGTTATTATTAAAAACGAGCTTTCACTTTGTGCCACTAAGCCTCATCAGGAATACATATGCAAGTAAACTAGCTACCTAGTGGGAAAGAATGTTAAAATAAAGCTATATTCGGTAGAATAGCAGGTAGAGATGTTCTATGTTATGACTTATGGTACTTTACCTACATGTGTTAAAAGTTTCTTTATTGTTGTATAAGAGAGGTTAAACAAGATTTTATAAAAGAATTTTTCTTGGTTGGTAATATAGTAAATATATAATACTTCCTCCTAGGCATTCAATGCATTTAAGTGTTTAAAAATTAATTAAAATCTACCCGCTGCGTGAGCACATTCTGATTGCACGCGCGGCTCGCAAGTTTGAGCACGACTAGGGTGCGTGACTGTTGGTTATTGCGCTTCGCGCTGGATGATGCGCTAACCTCACGCTACGCGCTCGGTCTTTGTATTTACCCCACATTGGAGCACACGCCTTTTTAAACAAAAGGTAAAAGCATCGACAACTGTCATTTGGTGATTGTGAATTCTCTTTTGTTTAAGCTCCTTCGAATTTAACGAATATATTCTCATCATGTTCCTAGTGCTTCGCACTCGATTTCGTCGAAAATGCGAACTTTTCTACATTATATTCAACTCTATTATATTAAATGTATATTATATTTATTTATGTACCTCTGTCTGGGGCTTTTTATTCAGATAATGCAAAATAAAGGACAAATTTTATTTATAATGCTTACTTTAATATTTATTTCTTATTTTGCATTACATTTCATTCTTAGCCATCCGGAAAAATGCATATTATTTAAATAAATTTATATTATTACCATTCATAATATTCATTAGTATTAGAACAAAAATATTTTCGTTGAATTATTTTTATCATAAAAAAATGCGCCTCTAATTAAAGTAAAAATTATTATTAAATACTTATTCCAATTTTTGTCGTTTTTCCATAAATTTAATTTGTTTATTTTTAATGTTATTTTTTACGATTCCAACTAAAAAAACGCGTTCTGGCGTAACGTGGTTCTAAGAAAATTTGTAGATTTAATTCAGGCGAAAAATGTTGTTACATAAAATTTTATTGTAGCTTGTGTGCCCTTTTTCCAAAATTTTTTTTTTAATTTTAAATATATTTTTATAAAAAAAGTTTATAAAAGAATTGCAGATATTTTTGGATTAAACACGTTTTGTCTTTTAGTTTTAGTTCGTACCTTTTGTCGTTTTTCAAAAAATTAAATTGTTTTATTTTAAGTGTTATTGTTTACGATTAAAACAAAAACTGCGTGTCCGATTAAAATTGATTCATGACAAATTTGCATGAGTTTTCGCTATCTTTTCGAAGAGCAACTTTTGCATATATTTTTTTTCATAGCTTGTATCCTTAGTCCAAAAATTTAATTTGTTTATTTTCAATGTTTTTTTACGACTAAAAACAAAAACTGCTCGTACTATCGAAGAGCGACTCATGACAAATTTGTAGATATTTTCAAGGTGCGTAATTGTCGTTCATTACTTTTTTTCGTATCTTGCATAGTTTGACCGCAAAATGGAAATTTTGATTATTTTTTGTGCGATCAAAATTTCAATTTTTAACTTTCCGACAAAATTGAAAAAGTTGTTATGATAATCTTTTAGGGCTTTCAAAAATCAATGAACGTTTTCCTTTAGTTGACTTTTTTCATATCGTGTTATTCCTTTTAGAATTTTTCTTTTGTTGATGTTGAATTTGTGCATTTTTAAAATGCTCTAACTCTGATAATTTTCTTTTTATCGAAAAAAGTCATAAGGATCAATTGTTCGAGTTTTCGAGTACTATGAATATTCGTACATACAATTTTTAAATCTTGAAAAAAATGGTCTTAAGCATTTTGAAAATGCGCGCATGATTTGAATTTTCATCGAAAATAGCTGGTTTACGAACTCGTTCTTTGTTTTTAGGCCTTAACAAAGTGTGCCAATGAAGAATCCAATCGGATCAATCTTGCGAAAGTTATCGTGCCTACACGATACATACTACAGTCAGACACCGTCCTTAAAATCGTTTTTCCTGACACCGGGGTTCTCAAAACGTGGAGATTTGATGAAAACCGACGTGAAATTTTATATGGAAGCAATACCTTCACATTAGAATGAGAATTTAATATTATGGACAGCACTCCTCTTCACCATGACTGCATGTCCAGGATAAAAACATTAATTGAAAAAGAGATTAGCAGGACTGCAAAAACTGGGAATAACCTCTTTATTAAATTGTTGGTTAGAAGCGAGTCGCTCATTGCCTTTAATATTTGAAAACCCCTGGCAAGTTTTTGTTACGTGATTTCTATTTGAATGAGAGTTCGCGCGCTCCCAATTTTGAACACTTTTTTTGTTTTAATTTAAAAAAAATGGGAAACACAACGAAACACTCGACCGTGAGTTAAGTTTAACATTAACTATTAAAAAAATTATTCTACCTACAATTTCAAAAAAACCTGCTCATTCTCTAAAATTGAAACCCAATTTAGGCTAGACATTTTTTTGAATTTTTAAAACATTACGTTTAATATTTTCAGCAAAAATAAAAATATCAATTAAGAATTAAATGCTATATAAATTAGTTACTGTTGCATCTTTTTTTATAGCTCTTAAAATATTGGCCATCAAAACATAATCTGTACATACTTCTTTACAGGGTGCAGAA
This sequence comes from Druon quercuslanigerum, assembly GCA_010014905.2. Lineage (NCBI taxonomy): Eukaryota > Metazoa > Arthropoda > Insecta > Hymenoptera > Cynipidae > Druon > Druon quercuslanigerum. Next base: position 5,296 of record JAAAKG020106295.1, on the reverse strand, counting down.
CTCATGACTAGAGTTGGAGAAAATAATTAAAAGATAATTATGTCTCAAGCGGATCTCTCCAGAATTCACTATAAAAAATGCAGATATCCGTCATGCAACCTTACATCTCGGGATGGTGTTCCTGGTCTTACATTTCATGCATTTCCTGTTCGTCAGTCGGATCGCTGCATAAAGTGGTTGGTCAACTGTGGATTAGACGATTGGGTGGAAATGTCTGAAAAGGAACTTAAGCTGCGCTATATTTGTAGCAGGCATTTCTCTGAAGACAACTTTTACGCCACAGGTCGATTAAAACGAGAAGCCGTTCCGATCATTCTAGGATTAGAAACTCAAAGTATGAAACAAAATAAAAAAGGTGCAAAAATGCGCAGAATAGTTTCATCCGAGGTAGATCTATTAAAAAAACAAATAGAAAAGCTAGAAGCCAAAGTTGAAAAAGAAAGGCAAAAAAAATTGGAAATTCGAGCGAAATTATGTGCAACAAGAGTTGCGTTGTCTCGATTGAAAACGAAGCTCACTGAAGGGACTTTTCAAGATATTTATTTAAATAAGGCTTTGGCGAACAAACTTGAAGGTTTCGTGTTGACTTTCATTCGCATGCAGCTGTTCCATAAGCAATCAACCTCTTACACTACTGACGAACAACGATTGTGCATGATGATGCACTGCATTTCCCCTGCTCTGTATTCCAAAATGCGGGACGATTTCAAGTTTGTACTTCCAAACGAAATAACCATGGTACGATGGTTTAATAAACTTAACATCTCACCAAAGAAGGCGAACTTGTCAGGATCTTTTAACTTCGAAAAAATAGAACATATGCTGAAAGAGGAACGTGAAAGCAGAATAATCACTCTGCCAAAAGAGGGAGAACACCGCGAAGATATTAAAGTTGATCGGTTAAACCAATTCCTTGATAGAGAGGAATCTGATGATGAGGACATTGAAGGTGTCAAAGAGGACGAGGGATCAGATGGCGAAAAGATAGAGTATTCAGAAGAACAAATGCAACGATTAACAGAACAGCATCTTCAAGCATTAGAGGGCGAGGAAGGACAGATGGAGGCTTTGGAGGAACAACATTTACAAGAATGTCCAGAGGAGCACCTTGAAGTTTTGGAAGACGAGGTACAGGAATCGGAGATCGTTTATCAGGAAGACACACAGTTGGTGCCTATAGAAAGAGGGACCAAAAAGTTAGAATATGTTTCTGTAGCTTATTACGAAAGGAGAGATGATGGAGCGCTGACGCCTGTGTCTTACCTGAAAGAAAGAGAAGAAGCTAAAGGGTTGACAGAAGTACTTCATCTGGAGGATGAGGTTAATGTTGAAGAGTTTCGCATAGTAGAAGAAATAGAAGAAATTGATAATGAGTTGGGGGCTTCGCAATCGGCAGTTGAAACCGAGGAATATATCCTTAATTAACCAAATTGATTCGTTTACTGGAAAAACGACACGAGTCAATTTTAATTTTATATTCTAGAATCCAACTGGGAATAGACTTGATCGTTTTTCGAGATAATGGCTCAATTTTTGTAAAGTACTGTATATTAGATTATAAAACAAATGTTTGGACGACTGACGATAACAGTGATGTTTTCCTTCAAGTAGATAGATATTTTTTAATGCGATGTCTGTGAGCGAATTTTTCAAGGCAGAAAGAAAATATTTCTTGCAATCACTTGAAAAAGAATAAATATATTCCTGCCATTGACGCATGTAAATTGAACTTTTAATATTATTTTCCAGCAAAATTTATGTCCCAACTTCAAAGCATTAATAATTCGATTAGGCATTGTGACACAAAACGTGCGGCTGGAAGCATTAACCTCGCCTGAATACAAGTGTACATCTATTTCTGAATTATTTCCCACTATCTAGAACTCTAACTTTCGTGAGCTCTTTAAATTCTAGTCAATTCTTTAAATTTCTTTATCTTTCACAAAATTCTGAACTTTTCATTCATTCTTTTATTTCTCGTGCATTTCTTAAAATATTTTCAGTCGTTCTTAAACATGTGTATTGAGTAACGCTTAAATGGATATAGGCACTCTATGATAAAATGTTATGAATCAAAATTTAATCACTCTGAGGAGTACGTACACTGATGTTAAAATCGGTTCCCCCATACCGCCCCCTAGGGTGCGGAAAGTTTGAAAAAAAATGTAAAAAAAAATTCGAAACGAGAAAAATGTTTGAGACGAATTATATTATCATTTTATCTAAAGAATCCGAATATGCAATAAAAAAAAGTTCCATTTAAGATTTCGTATTTGCCCCCACCCCCACCCCAAGGGGCGATGTGGGGGAACCGATTTTAACATCAGTGTATGTTTTCCTCAGAGTGATTGAATTTTGATACATAAAATTTTTTCATTGAGTGCCTATTTTTCGAGATATTTGAAAGTTTCAAGTTAAAAAAATCTTCCGGTATACGGAAGCATTACGCCTCTTGGAAAAAGGTTTGATTTTTTTTAGGACCGTACGTAATGAAAATTGAAACTGCATCTTCAAAAGGCGCACGGAATAAATCTTTAATATAATAAACAAGATTTTAGTTTCTTAAGTATAGGAATTTTTTAATTCTTGTTAAATAAAAAAAGTGCGTTGATAGACTGCGTTGGACGCTGTTGTGTGTTTTGTAGCAGACGACAGTGACTGCTTGTCTCATGTGATAACTTTTGAAATCTCCTTCAACCCCGAAGTTATAACAAAAAAAAAAAAAATGCATTAGCCTGCTCTCGTATTATTGCCTTGTCTGCTGAATCTCAAATAAAATATTAAGAAAAAAATTCTTTGTGGAAGCACATTAGTACATAAATAAATATAACCTGAAATTTCTCCAGCTTTAATCGATGCAACATATGCTATTATTTTGATTTCATGAGAAAAAATTTTTGGGATTTTACCACATTTTTTTCTGTATAAGGCAACATTGTCATACCAGTATTGAAAGGTGAATTTTCAATGAGTGTATTGCAGTTCCAAAGAATACGCTTATATTCGGAAACCTACGAATGCAATTATTGTTTTCAAAACATACTTTTTAATTATTTACTCTGCTGCAAATTATATGAATCAAATATGAACTTATTCTCAATCAAGTTTTGGAACTCCACTTTTAAAACACAATTTCAATCATTTAGGGGCATGTGCCCCAGCCAAATACCTGATGACCGACCTAACTTTATCAGTTCATTGAATATTTGTTTGGACCTAAGAACTTTTTTTGTAAGTAAAATATTGAGCTGAAACTTCGAAAAATGTATTAGAGTAAAATAAAGTAGGTGTAGGTACTTCACTGATAATTATTTACGACCAAATTAAAACTGCGAGCCTTTGTCACATATTTTTTCTGAACCTCGACATTTTTTATCGTTGGAACCTTTTTTTTTATACATGAAATAGCGGGCTCAAACTTTGAAAAATGTGAGAGCTGACAAAAAACTACGTTAATTACAACATTTAGTAATAAAAGATGTAAAAAAATATATTTCAACTAAATCTTATCCGGCACACAACAAAGGAGTCTGCTATAAATTCCATCGTCATCAGCCGGTAACTGTTTTCGTATGCACACGAAAACTCGAACCCTGGCGGCCACTAGACGAGGCTCTAACAGCTGGCTAATCTTACGTCGTGAGTCCTTTATTATGTGCCGGATAAGATTTAGTTGAAATATTTTTTTTACAACTTTTGTTATTAGATGTTGTAGTTTCACGTAGTTTTCTGTTGGCTGTTACATTTTTTAATGTTCAAAGCCAATATTTTATGTATAAAAAATATAGAAAGTTCAAAAAAATCTCGAAAAAAGATGCGGAAAAGGCTTCTAGTTTTAACTTGGTCGGAAATAATTTTCAGTGAAGTTCATACCCAAATGAAGTACCTACACGGACTTAATTGTAGTATAATACATTTTCCAAAATTTCAGCTCGATATTTTATTTTCAAAAAAATTCTTAGGTTAAAAAAAATATTCAGTGAGCTGATAAAGTAAGGTCGGTAATATTGGTATTTGGCTGTGTCACATGACCATAACCACGAAGTACTATAAGGAGACAGCACGTTATGTATTTCACCTGACGCCAATTCGCTATAGCTTGTCCACGGATTTTCTCCTTAGCGAGATCTATTCTCAGATGAGAGTGCCGCTACAGAGACAATTTATAACTAAATTGTAACTCGGCTGCCATAGGAATCTCAATTCCTCAATTTGTCAGATGTAGCGCTCTCATCTGGGAATAGATGAAAATCCGAGGACAGGCGAACACAATTGTGGGCTGTGTCCCACCATCTCCGCCACCACTCCTCCCGTACAAAACATATAGGTCAGGTTTTTTGTTTCTAAGAAATTGAACAATTGTTATATATTGATTGTCAAATGAAAGAATAAACATCCCTTTACATTATACATAATCTATATATATATATATATGTCCATCATTCTTTTTGATAATAGCTAAAAACAGACACTTACGTCTCGTTCGTTCAAAATAGGCAGTGGGGCAAGTTGGGCTAATGTATAAACCAAATTTAGCAGTGCTTAGATTAGTTGAAAATGTTATTTGTAGCCCTCACAGCGATAGGAAATTCTTGGGACAACCTGGGAGATAAATGGGATCAAATAGGATATCCCGGTATATCCTATTGCTGTGAGGGAGTAATACTGTAATAAGAGTTGGACGAGGATAAAGTATTACAATAAATTTTTATTTTGTAATTGGACTTAATTATACATGTTTTTACAGTTATATGAACATAGTTTTAACAAATCGTTTCATTAAATTTTAATAAAAAAATTTTCATGAAAATCTGTAAATTAAATAATTTTCGAAAATTGCTTAATTTGTTACAGAAATTTTAAAAAATATTTCAGGTTTAAAATTACATAAGTTGGCTGAACATATAACTACAAAATGAAATGGAAATCAGTACATAGATAACAAAATGTCGGCACGATATAACCCTATGCGCCATTGCTGGCTATATTGAGGCTTAAATTGACAGTAACTGGATTCTGTTAATTATAATTATGTTTAAAAATATACTTTTGAGGTGCATAAATTAAATAAATATACACACACATATATATATATATAACGTAACTGTCTTCAAGAGCGTTTGCAGGCGCGAGTGCAGAGGGCAACACATTGTGTCTGCACACGGGTGTGAAGCCAGCATAGGAACTTCCGGGATCAAATCTAACTTCCGGCCCAGGTTGATCTGGGGTCCTTTCTAGGGACTTTAAAAATATTCAGTTTGCGAAAATTTAGTGAAGTTTGAAATCGTTAATATGG
>JAAAKG020106284.1:0-15650 GCA_010014905.2 Druon quercuslanigerum | reverse complement strand
TTCAGATGAAGCTACTTTCACTTTAAAAGGTGAAGTTAACAGGCAAAATTGTAGATATTGGTCCGACACAAATCCTGGTTGGATGTTGGAGAGTCACACACAATATCCACAAAAGATTAATGTTGGGGCCGGTATCTTCAATGATACGTTGATAGGCCCTTTCTTCATCGATGGTAATCTCAATGCCCGTGCATATGAAGAGCTTCTTAGAAACCAAATTGTAACAAGAATAAGGGAGATTACAGGCGATAATTTTCAAAATATTTGGTTCCAGCAGGACGGAGGAGCGGCTCATTAAGGTAGGGAGGTTTGAGCATATTTGGAGATTCAGTTCCCTCAAAGGTGGATTGGAAGATGAGGTGAAATCGAGTGGCCTGCTTGATCTCCTGATCTGACGCCTCTCGACTATTTTTTTGGGGTTATTTAAAGAGCAAAGTATACTCAACGCAACCTTAAAGCTTAGACGGATTGTAGAATCGGATTCTGCAACATACTACTTTGATTGATAGGGACATGATTCGTAATGCTGTAACTCATTTTTACAATCGCATAGCTTTTTGTCAAAAAGCGCAAGGTTTTCAGTTCAATCATTTGCACTGAAGCGTGAGAGGCAAGGGGACTCACGCTAATCAAGCACCCTAAACCGTGAGAGGTAAGGAGACTCACCCTAATGAAGCACCCCGAAACGTGAGAGGCAAGGGGACTCACGCTAATCAAGCACCCCACAGGGAACAGAATTTACTACGTTGACGTCGTCCTTCCTGGGTAATGCTAAACGTAAACGTAAACTGCTTGGAAAAAACCTTGAAGATCATCACCAAGATCAATACAGAGCTTACCAATGAATTTCTCGTTGAAATTTACTTCAGGAATTGGACTGACCTCTTGGAAAACTTTGATAATTTCAAATAACCTCTAACTGATCTTGAACGACACACTTGACCTATGACTTGGGTACGTACCTGCACGCAGAATTTTTCGCTCTATGAATTGCAAATGTAAAAAAAGGCGGTTTCCATTTATAAAAACAAAGTTGACCTTTAAAAATCCATGAAGGTTAACATAAAGGACAAAATGAAGGTCACCATAGAATTCCTCGTTGAAATTTACTTCAGGAATGACCTTCACTTAAAAAAAAATATTTTACCTGAGGAAAAATCCAATCGTCCCGGGACTTTTCAGACAATTATTGAATTAGCCACGGATAATGGTAGATCGAGAAAATTCAGAGTACTGTTGGATCAGGGCTCAGAGTGCAGCTTCTTCTGTGAAAAGGTACTTAAAATATTTAGACCCTCTTATCAAAAAGATAATACTCACGTTTACGGTGTAGGAGGAGGATTTATAGATATTGCCAAAAGACTAGCAAAAGTTTAGTCCAGAGGAAGATAATCTAAATCCTTTCTCTTTACAGGCTCTCGTTTTACAAAATTTTAGTTCTTATTCCACACCGGAATTTCCAAGAAAGTTTAACCATTAAGAAATCAAACACCTGTATTTAGCTGATCCTGCTCCGTTTGGGTCATGATGTTATTTTAGGAGCTGACAAATTTGGATCATTCTTTTTGTCTGGCCTAAAACAAAGTACTCTACTTTGACTGCCCAAAATAGCATCTTTGGTTCGATTCTGTCAGGTTTAGTACGTCAAATTTCGGAGCTTAGTTCTACCTCCGTTTATTTCAGCATTACGACTGAATCACTTCACGATGATTTATCTCGTTTTTGAGAAAACAAAGAAGCTCTTTCTGAATCTCTCTTAACAAAAGACGAATGCTCTATGAAGAGCATTTCAGAACCACTCATAAACGCTTGTCGTCAGGGCATAATATAGTTCGATTACCATTTAATAATAATCCTTCTATAGAAATAGGCGATTCTTATGAAAAGGCTAAATTAATATTACAAACGAGCCTAGCTAGATTAAAAAATAAACCTGAAGTTTTGCGCGTGGTTTTCAACGCTTTCATCTTACGTTCAATGGTTCATCTTTGAGTTTTCACATGCATATTGGGCCTAACTTATTAACTGATTTAGTCTCCATCATTTTGAGATGACGAAAACACTCAGTAGTTTTTGTAGCTAACTTAGAAAAGATTTTTCGTCAAATTAGAGTAGATCCAACAGACTGTGATTATCAGAGTATTTTAAAATACTCTCAACAAGGTGTACTTCAGGCCTTATGATTTACTACAATCACCTATGACACTGCATATGCTCCTTATCTGGCCAATAGGGTAATCAAACAGTTGGCAGAAGACGAGGGAGTTGATTTTTCTCTAGACAAACGTATTCTTGAAAACAATCTCTGTGTTGATGATGTTCTATTTGCAGCAGATGACGTTGAGGAAACTTTATCTGACTCACCCTATCAAGCAGCCCACTAAAAGGAAATTTCTGTCGGTTATCACGAAACCTAACGATCCACTTGGATGGTTATCTTCTGTCATGATAGTAGCTAAAATATTAATGCAGGAACTGTGGATTCGTAAATTAGATTGGGATGATCCTCTTCCCGAGGACCTGCACAATCATTGAAATGCCTATTACAGTGAGCTTCTAAAACACGAACAGAAATTAATTCATAGATGAACTCGATTATCGCGATCTAGCTTGGAATGCAAGCTTCACGGATCTCGGATGCTTCAGCGAGAGCCTCTTCTGTTGTTATTTATCTTCGCATTCTTCAAGAAGATAAGGGTAGAAAAGTAGCCTTGCTATATGCCAAAACAAAGGTCGCTCTAATTGTTACGGTGAGAATACCAAGATTAGAATTATGTGGGGCACAGTTATTAGCTAAAGCGTTACGTTTTGTTATTAGGACGATGAACTTCGAGCATATACCATTCTCTATGGACATACCGATTTGACGGTAGTCTTGGCCTGGCTCAGCAAGCATCCCTCAAAGTGGCCTACTTTTGTTTCATATAGAGTTGCACATATACACAAATTTTTGCCACATGCCAAGTGGCGACATGTTCCAACTGGGGACAACCCAGCAGACTGTTCTTTAGGAGGTCTTCTTCCGGTACAAGCTCTAAATCACCAATTATGGTGGCTTCGAACGGTTGACCTAGAACATAAGCCCTCTTTAGAGGCTAAAGTCGACCACCATACTATGAAGCAGACACCTCTACAGTTTGATCTGGCTGATGGATTTGAGTCTTGGACAAGATTAGTTACAGTCATAGCTTATGGCCTACGATTAATTAAAGCCCTACGTAAGAAAGCGAGAGAGTTTCCTGATTCTGAAGAATAATCTCCAATGCCTTCTCTTTTATCGGTAGAAATGACTGAAGCCCGTGAGTGGTGGATTTTACAGGTATAAAATACTGTCTTTGCTCCAGAAATTAGCAATTTAGAATCAGGTAAATCAATCTCCAAAAGTTCTCCTTTAAAAACGTTGTATCCATTTCTGGATGGTTCTGATATTCTGCGGCATTCAGCTCACTTTGTACACTTTACGTCAAGGATTTTAGATTGTCAGAAGTAGAAATTTAGTAAAAGGTCTCATACGTCATTGCTTCAATTTCGTACGTCAAAGAACTGCATTTTGTTGTGTTGCCTCTTAAAAAAATAGCATCACAAAGTAAAAAAAAAAATGTCTAATGCTTCTTTAATATTACCACTTGACTGTACACAAAATTTCACATAGAAAAGCATACCTTTGTTCAAATTATCTATAATTTTCAAGGAGAAAACGAGCTTCGAAAATCTAAAATCCCGATTTGCACCAGTGTGCCTATAAAGGATATGTGAAAGGAGAGTGCCTTTCACGGGATAATCTAGGTGGAATATATGTACCTACCGCAAAACAATTTCATTTTCTACAAAATATTGTAAAAAATTAATAAAATAAATACTATTTCAATTTCAATTGTAACAATTAATTGGTGTTTCGCATAGAGACTTTTAGGAATTACATGGAGCAGAGCGCATACATAAAAACAACATAATCTGATACCTCAGTTTCAGGTCAGCCCTGAAGAAGTGAAATGCAATGTTCACGAAACGTCAGCAAAATTCGTAGTTTTTGTACACGATTGGAACCCAAAAAAATCTCTTTTTATCGAAACCACTCAGGGTAAAATCATATGTAATTATTTTGAATAAAACTGATTATGACGGAAGAACTTAAATTGCTAGTTAATATTAAACTATAAGTATACTTTTTAAAATATATTGAATATAGGTATAATTGCGCAATTAGGTGTATACCATACGTTTACGTCCACAGTTAAAATTGTTCCATCTGTGAGCGTGCAGTGTTGGCAGTGAACCATCTGTGCACGTCAACACTTTTACTGGCCCATATGGATCGCTAAGGACACGTATGTAGGCAGTTCGGTACGTGTAAAATTGCTTCTTATATATTATCTCGCATAAATTCTGTTTTATGTAAGGCTTAAAAAAAGCAAATATAATAAGTATATATTATATTATTATACTCACTAATAAAATCGAGGCTAACGGTCAAGGATAAAATCAGAGTACGGAAAATCCTCATCTTTCCTAATCAGAAGAAACCTAATTAATTTCTTAATAACGAATTTGTTTAATAACGTAACTGATGAATATTCTAGTGTTTCATTAGCTTATATAATCTGTAGTATATCGTTATCTCCTATATGATATGTTAAGTTTACTCTCATAAAATATTTTTATTTGATAAAAGTCAGTTTCAAACCAAAGAAATTCGGCTACACATTTCGTGAAATCTGATGTCACCATTTATGTAATCTACATAATTTTAAGGAAAACTAGTTTTCACATACAAAATTGATACACTATTTACTGTAACGGCCCATTTGAGGAATTTAAGAAACTTATGTTAATTCCGCAAAATATGTTGAAAGATTTGTAAGGATGGTTTCCTTTCTTTACCATTTTTGATCTGCTGTTTGATACGCAAATTGTTCCGCTCCGTTCTGAGATGCCGTCAGTTATTAAGGTAGATTCCCCTCTGACCAGCATAAATCCGATTATTGGTAGAAACTTGCATTATCTACTGATGATAAGGTAGAAACCTGCATAACTGGCTTGCATTAGAGTAGAATCCTAGGTTGTTACTTTAAATTTGCATTATTGTTAGTACGCTAATTAGGAACCTAGTTTGCTATTAGTCGGTGAAATGGAATGTTGTTTTACCATCTGAAAATAATTCAGGAATCTGTATTGCCTGCAGTCGAAAAAGTACGAATCTAGAATATCATCAGTCGTTGAAGTAGGAGTTTGACGTCTGTTTTTCTCACAGTCGGTGATGTATCTTTCTACTTAACAGCCCAAAACTTTGTGGTGCCGTGCAGGTGGCGCATGAAGCTTGGGGAATCCCCAAGCTTTATAACTATCTAGACGTACATATAGCTTAAGGTTTGCTGAGCGAAAAGTGTGCAAAATTCCAACTCAACTATCCATTACCACCTGACCAAAGATATAATAAACGTAGATATGGTGCGGACATATTCCCAGAAATTGAAGACAATCAAAGACCATGAATTTTAAAGACGGAGCAGTTGAGAAATAATGCCCCATATAACCTTCATTTTTTAAATTATTCCATTATCTAATTCGTACACACAGGAACTTACACATATAATCGCCAACTGAAATGCTTTGAAAAATTGCACTCCACAAGGATTTGAACCCTACCTAAACTACGTAAACTAATGTGTCCTAACCGCGCGCTCTAACCACTTCGTTATGGAAGCACTTCGATCTGGGTTGCAAAATCTAACCCTAGTATTGCAAGGCAGCGTCATACCAAGTTGTATGGTGAGCCTCAAACGTCTTCAAACTAAAAGCTGTTGAACTGAATGTTTCTTCAAACATTTGTCTGATGATAATTGAATAGTTCCAACGCAAATTGAACATTTTTGAGAGACTTTAATATGCTATTTTTTATTTAGAAAGATTTAAAAATTGAGTTTTACATTCCAAAAAAGGTTTGTTGCTTTCTTCTTTAAATATTTAAAAGATTTATAACATATGTATAAGTAATACACACTAAAGAAATTTCAAGTACAAAAGGATTTAATAACCTTGATGATAAGAAACGATTTTTTATACAAACACCTCCATAAAATGTGCAGTTATCAATTTATCCAACTCTTTTATACAATAATCTCTAAGTTTTTAGTGCGAAATAACACTTCTTAAACAATGATTTAAAGTATGTGAAACAACGAATTAAGTTTAACTTATTTAATAAAAGGACTCAATACTTTTTGTCTGTAAATATTTAAAACGCTTAAAAGCGATCTAAAAGTAATAAATAATAAAAAAAGTCAAATACAAAAATGCATTTATAACGTCAATGTATATGTAAAAAAATTAAACTTCACTTATTTTACAAAGGACTTAATATTTTTTTTTCCTCATGGATTTAAACCGCTTAAAAACTGTCCAAAGCGGATAAAAAAATTAAGAATTGTCGAGTTCAAAGACGTTTTAATAACCTTAGTGACAAAAACATTTTCTGCTTTTTAAAAACATCTGCAAAACGTGCAGTTTTCAATTGATCTAAAAGAAAAAATTAGATGCCTAGTTTGAATACTACCTATTTCAAAAAGTGCTTGATACTTTATTTTATTTCGAATATAAAATGCTTTGAAATCAGAAGAAAAAAGAATTCTGTAAAGAAATGTGGAGTACAAGAACTTGCAAATTGAAAGTGATTCTCACAGTTGTCACATGCAAAATATTTGTCTGCTTTCTCTTTGCATTCACAATCATTATATTTTTTAAATGTTTAATTTCCAACTTTTTTATGATTCTTTTATAACATAAAGTACATTTTTAATAAACTGTTTAAAAATGCAATTAGATTCTTTTTCCTTAAATATTTTGCTTTAAAAAGACCGAACGATTTTTTTGTAATCAAGGAAATATAATAATTGTATTATAATTGTATTTTAAAACATTTTCTAAACCTTGAAACCTTTTTTTACAGCGCTATATATTTATTTGATATTATATACCTAATAAATAGAATTATATAAGTATATTTTCTATGTATAATGAATTATTTGTCTTAAAATCCTAATTGGCTTCCGTTTCCCGTACCGATCGCGAAAGTACGAGGGAAGGGAAAAGAGAAACGTGAAAATAGCTTTCTGGAATGTGTCAGGTTTAAAAAACAAAAATACAGGATTTTGGGGGGAGTAAGAAAAGTGGGATGAGATTATGATGAGTGAAATCTGGGCAGATGAGAAAGACTGGGAGGAATGGTGTCAGGGTGAGAAAACAATTAGCAGTAAAAGGTAGAAACGATGGGGATAGTGAGATTACGGATGGAATAATGGTAAGAAGGATTACAGTTACGAAAGCCAAAATAGCGGCGGTTGTGTATACAGAACAAGAGGGGAAGAGAAAGGCTGCAGGGTAATAAAGAGGTGGATGGAGGAAAAGAAGGAAGAATTGGTTTTGATGGGAGGGGACTTAGACTGGCGAGCAGGGGGTGCAGTTTGGGACGAAAAAAAGGAGACATATATAAGGAACTTCAAACATAGGGAGATGAACCGAAAGGGGAGAAAGTTACTAGACGTGATAGGAAAAAAAGGATTGTTTATATTAAATGGCAACATGAAAGGAGATAAGGAAGAGGAGATCACATTTAAAGGTGAGGACTACATCTTGGCTGAAGAAAGAATGCGGCATATGATAGGGAGTATGGAGGTGGGAAATGAGTTAGGGTTCGAGCACTTCCCGGTCATAGACACACTAAAAGGAGGCATCAATAAGCGCGGCAAAGGGAGAAAGGAAACAGGGGGAGAAAGAAACACGAAAATGGAAATCTGGAATTTAGACAAATTAAAAGAGTTTAAACCAAAGGCGGAGAAGGAAAAGGTTAGGTATGAAAAAGAGGAGGGAGTAAACTCGATAATTGAAAGGTTGAAGGGGTCAATTGAGAAGGTAAATGGTGAACTGGGTATTAAAGAAGAAAGCGTAGGGGTAAAGAGTGGCTGGTGGGACAACGAATGCTGGGAGAGTAACGAGAAGATGAAATAGCATGTAAGAAAATGGAGAAAAGGGGAATTGGAGAAGGAGCAGTATAATAGGAGAAAAAGAGAACATGAGAAGATGCTAAAATGTAAAAGACAAAGGGGGCAGGATGAATATAAGGCAGAAGTAGAAAAAGCGATCAAAGAAGGTAGGGTGTAGGTTGTAATAAATAGGGATAGAGGAGAAAGAAAGCATTTCAATGAAGAAATAGAAATAGAGGAATGGACAGTTTATTTGAGGGGTCTATTAGGGGGAGAGAAAAATAAGACCAAAGGGAGAAAGAAAAGCATAATCCAAGGAGAATTAGAGGAAGGGAATGAAATAACAAGAGATGGAGTGGACAAGGCAATAGGTAGGCTAAAAAGAAACAAGGTGACAGGAGAATATGGGATAGAGAACGAAGCGATTAAGTATGGAGGAGAAGGAGTTAGGGATGGGAGGTGGAAGATCTGCAACAAGGTCTGGAAAGGAGATCGTTGGCCGGAAGAGTGGATTGGTGTGTGGAGTGGGTTGGTGGTACCGCTTGTCAAGAAAGGGGAAGGGAAGAAGGTAGAGGAATACAGAGGGATCACTTGCATGCCAGTAGGCTATAAAATATATGCAGAAATCTTAGGAAAATATTGGAGAGTCAGGTAGAACAAAAGGAAAGTATCCCACACAATTAGACGCGATTTAGAAAAGGGATGCAAACTGTAGGCAAAAAGAAAGAAAAAATAGTCGCTTTGTTCGTTGATTTTAAATCAGCACTTGACTCAGTGAACATGAAAGTGCTATGGCAGGCAAAGAAAGAAAAATGTGAAGAGAAAAAGTTGGTGGAGAGGATAAAATAAATTTTTAGTGAAGCCAGGATTAGGGTGAAGATGGGACAGGCGGAGAGCTAAAGGAGAGAGTGAAAAGAGAAACGGGTTTGGGAAAGAGCAAACTACACTCTCTAGCATATGCGCACAAAGTAGTTCTGTTAGCAGATGATGAGAAGAGGATAAATCTAATGATAAGAATCTTCGAAAAGTATGTGGGAGCAAAACATATGACGGTGAACGTATCTAAGACAAAGGTGATGTGCCACAGAAATAAAAAGAGGAAAATAAATTACGTTTGGAGAATGAACGGACAAAAAGTGGAAGTTGTGGAGGAGTTCTGTTACCTCGGTTTTTGGTTTGAGGCAGAAGGGGGGAACGAACTGCACGTGAAAAAAATAATTGAATGTGCGAGTAAAGTGATAGGCCAAGTATGGGGTATAGGGAAGAGAAGGTTCAAGGACGATTGGAGAATGAGGGTCTGTTTGTTTGATGCGTTGGTCTGGGCGGTATTGTGTTATAGATTGGAGATCTGGGGATGAAAGGAACATAGGAGAGCATGCATGAGCGATTTTTCAGATTGGTAATAGGGGTAAGCTGGAGTGGCCCACGATACATGTTAAGGGAAGAATTAGGGAGGGAAAAAGTGGTTACTAGACAACTTAAGAGAGTCTGAAGGTTTAAAGAGATGCTTAAAAGGGGAGAGGGAAGCAGAATAATACAAGCATATTTGGACGAAATTCGGAAGAATAAGGCTAGAGGCAATTTGGGAAATTCAAAATGGGAGGAAGAAACAAGAAAAATAAGAAGTTTTTGTAATATACGAGAAAGGGTTATGGAATGGCAGGACATGGAGTTATCTGCTGATGATAAAATAATAATATTATCATCAATGGATAACGCAGGTTTTTATTAAGAACCTGGTTCATGTAAATTAGGAAGGGATCTACGGTACTAACTGGTGACATCTCAGACTGAATTCAAACTATTAGCGCCTGTCGATGAATGCCCGGTCGCGGGTTAAATTTTATGTAGCTCGGAACAGAACCATGAGCAGTAGTCCTGCTGCTCTACTACTTTTGATAAATTTCTAAAACAGCAAATCAAAATCATTCAAGAATGCAATCCATTTTTACAATTAAAAGAATGTTTTGTTTGAATTTCTATTTTCTTTTAATGGCTCAAGTGGGCTGTTAGAGAGAATAATATATCAAGTTATCATGTAAAATCTAGCTTTCTTTTAAATTCGATAGATTGCATAAATGCTGACATTGGCTTTAACGAAAAGCGAGGTCGAGTTTTGTTTTATTGAAACTGTATTTCTCATAAAATGTTTATCTCAAAAAAATACATTTAATTCCTACAATTTAAAAGATAACGACTACAGCATAGATTATATAAGCTAATGGAGCAGTGGAATATTACTTATATTGTTAATGAAATTGCTGATTGAAACATTATTTAGTTTTCTTCTGATTAAAAACATGAGGGTAGTCCGTACTCTAGTTTTATCCTTTACAGTTATCCTTGTTGTAATTGGTGAGCATAAAAATATAATATATCTATAATTTTAGGTTAATTTCTTTAAGATTCACGCAAAACAGGATTTTTGCGATACAATATGTACGAAGCAACTTCAAACGCGCCCAACTATGTACATTCGTGTCCTAACCGAACCATATGTCTACATTTGAATTGTGACGTGAACATATGATTAACTTCCGACTCTGCACACAAACATATGGAACACTCCCACCGGTGCACGTGAACATATGGTCGCCCCCTAAATGCAGACGTAAACCTATATTCAATAGAGTTTATAAAGTATAATTATAGTTCATTATTAATTGGTTATTAGTTATTTTATAGGTTTATACATATTTCAAAAGTATTGAATCCTGCTATTATTTTAAATAATATAGATCATTCCAGAATAGATAATCTGATCGTTTGTGCAAATTCGGCCCACCTAAACTAGAATTTTTGCAACAACGGAAATACCAAAACTTTTCAAGAAAACGTTTCTGGGCCAGGGAAATATTTCTCCAGCTTGGGCATTATCGAAATTCAAATTCATATGGATTCAATTTTGTCGTCTTAATTTGTGCCTATCACCGACTTTAACCCTCAGAAATTACTTCCGATGTGGCAAACGCCCTGAATAAAACAAACAATATTTGGCTGGCATGGCGATTACCTATAATCAACAACACTCAAAATCTACCCCTGGCACTTTAAAAAAAACAATGCCAAAAAGGCTCTATGCAAGATGCTAATTAAATGTTGAAGTTAAAGAAAGTACCGCAGGTCAACTTTAGAAATCTCAAAGATAGTTTTGGAACCCGATAATAATATGCAATAACTCTATGAATACACTCTTAGCAGATTCAACGAAACAATTTGAAACCATCTTCACGCAAAACAGCTGTAAAGTGAACAAATTAAAAATATTTACAAGTTATTTTCATTCAGAATGCAGCTATCTTCATGTAATAGTTCTATACTTGAGGTATTTTCACTTTGAGACAAAAATATATTTTTTCAAGAACATACAAAATAAGATGCAACAAAAATAATACCATTGTTTTTCTTTTCAATTTATTTATTTATCTTTAAAATCTCGTGAATATCTTTAGCCTTTACAGTATTAATAAATATTTCAAAAAGTTAACTCTAGTACATTTAACGAACCCTATTTTAGCTGCCTTCAATTAAAAAGCCAAAATATACATAAAGTAAAAATAATGACACTAGTCATGCCAGCACGCAGTATTAGCACGCTCGAAAACGCGAAAAATTATTGTCAAACTTGAAAAGGGAATGAAAAAATTTAGTAAAATTTATTATTGTTTTAAAACGTAAATCGTCTCTACTAACACAAATATTATTAAAACTGTTTTAAATTCAGTATAAATAAGAATTATACCATAGCGATGCCCAAAAAATAAAGAAAACGAATCGAAAATGCTAATTGTTTAATAATAATTGATTGTAAATAGAGACCTGACGGTAAGCCCATTTTTTAGCTTCGTTTAAGAAAAGTATTGATTACACTTTACATTTAAAACAACTTTGAGTGGCCTACGATCGCAGTAAAAATTTACCACAATGTAGTTTGCACACTTTTTTCTGTTCTTAAAAAAACATTGGTAATCCTCACCCTGACCGTCTTAAAAAATGTTTTTGTCTTGAGCGCCGCGTAATAACTGTTGCTTTGACCGGCGCGCTCGGCACATGCGGCTCACGCTACGAACGCGGCTGTTTATACTCATTTGTTTGGATTCATATTCTTCTAAGTTCTGTATACATCGATTTTTATCGGTAAAAGAATGCGTCTAAGATATAATTTGGCAAGGATATGGTAAAGAATCATTATTTTAGACATAATTACCTGTCTTCATAAAGGATTTAACACAAGTGTCAACAACTCGCAGAAACCACCCCTATCATATTTAAAAAACCCCATCACAGCTACCTTCAACTAAAAACACCAAGTAAATTTCAATTGGAAAATAATATCAATAACCACATCATTCACCTTCTCAATACGTTAGGGGTATTTTGTCGGATTTAGGATATAACTCCGACTAATTTCAATAAAAATTTAATAGCTGCTTTGAATGGTGAAACTTAGGATCTGTTTTGTTGAAAATGATAGGGGTAGTTTTTGATAATTCAATCCTTAAAAGAATTAAATCTGAAATAAAACACACTTGAGTTCAACCAAAAAGGACAAATTTTCAATAAAGTGTTGAATGCTTAAACGAAAAATTAATTTTGTACTAAAAACTGTATTTTGAACATAAGGTAATGTCGTTTTGGAAAAAAATAAACCTATTTTTTTTCTTTCAGAACTCACTTCACAATTCGAGTGCTTGCCTAATGGCGAACCGATACCTGGTGTTCCTCGCCGCCGACCCTTTTCTTCTTCTCTATCTTCTGACAGACATTCTCCTGCCAGGCCTCTTTCTCCTTATAGACCTAATTCTTCTGCAAAATCTCTTCTGCCTACCGAGTCTAACCTGCGAGTCAGATCCAGGTCTCCTCCTAACAGATCAACTTTTTCTCACGTACTTGCATTCGAACTTGAGAACCTTAGATTTGTTCGTCTGATTCTCCGCAACAACCCGAGCCGAGTATACGAACTTCGAAAATACATTTTTCCGGCAGATAAACGAGTTCAATTGAGAAACAAAAATAATGCCCTTCAGCCCATTACAGCTAAAGAACAAATTGTATTATCAACGTCCAGCGGTGACGTTTGTGCAATAATGGAAAAAGCACGAAACAAACACACGGCTCTTCGTGGAATATATAAACCTCATTCTGATCCTTTGTTAAGGTCAGAACGGGCTAAAATAAACATGGAGAGTGGCGTAGTTAAAGTATTGACCGCAGAAGAATTCTCGGAATGTCCAGTAGGTGGCAGAAATTATATCTCAAAGTGTTTTAATCTAATACGCCTGTGAAGAAGAATTATTATTAACACTATTAAAAACAAAACAAAAATAAAGAAAAAATCGCGCGAATCTGTCAGATCTCTTAATTTGCACTCGCATGGTTCTTTAAAAATAAAAGGTCAAAACAATGACGAATGTAATTTTTTGATTTCGAAATCCTTCTTCTGGATGACGGCTTGACCGAGAAAACAGAACAATGCCAAATAATTTTTTGTATATCTGATTGTTGATATGAAAACTACCTAAGCGCACTTTTCCAATTTAAGGATATTGGAAAATGCAGTCTAGAAGATTTCAAGAATAAAAAATGCAAGGCGTTTATATTTATACTCTTGATCAAGATCTTTTTAAGTTAATCAACTGTAAATGTAAATTGATTCAAGGTTGTTTAAATTGAGTAATAGTTCCATTATTAAAAATTTAAAAATAATTTATTTCCCAAGACGATTCTAAATTTGCAAAATAATAAAAAGCTTTTCTTTTATTTCAGATTCCTTTCAATTATTGTTTCAATGTGAAACATACCATATTTAACAAAATAAATGTAAAATTACCTAAATAAAAAAGTAAACCATTTTTTTTATTCCATTTAAAAAATGGTTCCACTAAACTTTTAAATTTAAATGTATTAATAAAAATACGACATATATTAATTTGAAACGCTTTAAAATCGAGATATTTTTCTTTGCTCACAGCCTAAAGAAAATTTATTCATTTAAATATTATTGTTTTTAAGTTAAAATTTCCTAAAATTATATAAGTTAAAAAAATTCGTGTAATTTTCTCTTTTTGAACTGTTTCATTTTTAAAAGTTACAAATTTAAAATTGTGCACACTAACGGCATTTTATAGAAATTTGTTTAATGGAAAGGGCTTTAAAAACATCTGTTAGCAGTCTAGTTTTATTACATTTAATAAAAAACTTTTTAGTTTTGAGATCTGGAATATTTTAATTTCTATAAGCGTTGAAAATCTTAGTGGACCAAGGAACTATTATATATACCTATTCTTTTACAACCTTGATTTTTGGCATGACAACTACATTAAGCGTATATGTTAAATTTAAGGGATTAAAAATTTTTCTTTGGAAGATTCAAACAATGAAAAATGTAAAGCGTTTAAATTTAAAACTTTCTATGGAAAACTTTCAAAGCCTATTCTTTACAAGCCTATTCTAAATCTACTCAATAATAAGACGCTTTTCTTAAATTTCTAATTCTATTGAATTATTTTTCCACTGTACAATATTCGTTTTTTAATTCACTTAATTTGGATTTTTTTAATTAAAAAAGAGAACAATTTTCTTTGTTTATTTACAAAAATGTTAAATTGTAAGTGAAACTTTTAAATAGTGATATATGAATAAGAACTAAACATCCATTAATTTGAATCGATTTTTGCTAATGATATAATTTTTATTTATGTTTTTTCACCAGAACTCTTTGAACTGTTGAATTTATGAACGTTGAAAATTGAAAATGTTGCAGTTCAACGACAATTAATTTGCAATTGTTTAATTGAATGGTCTTTAGATAAAGCTATTTTTTACGTCTATTTCTTAAAGCAGGTATATGGTATCCGGGAAACGTTTGACAGTTCCTAACGGTTTTGAAAGGGAGTGAAATCTGAATATTTTCATTGCCTAATCGGGGATTAAAAAAAGAAGGACAGAAACGACATTTCTATAGATATTGAAAATATTAAGATTGTTGAATGCAAGCCTTCTGAACAGTACTTTGAAACTCTGATCGCTATTTACTTACTAAAAGATTCTATGTACTCTCTGTTGCGTAGAAAACAAAATAACTATAGAAGTAACGGAAGAAGTGCATTATAAAATATATAATAAAAACCAACCTAAAATGATAGAGAAATTAAATGAAGGGTAGGGGCAAGAATATCATATTTTGCATTTCGAAGATCGCTTTAGGTGTAGAAGAAGGTGGAAGAAATAATAATATGATATTTGTGTATCCCTAGATGACAATTAGCGCGTACCATGATGGCGCATATACTCGCACGCGTGCGAATTGTCCCGCACGCCGTGCCATCGTCCGAGCAGACACACGCGCAGTCAATTGCGACGCATATCGCTCGCACGTTTGGAGGTTGCACGCATGCCGGTGAAATGCGAGCTGTAAAATTTATGCAGGATGAAAAAATATATTGTTTTGAATATTTTTATTGAATGATTTGTAAAAAATATTTTCGCATGAAAACATTTTATTTTTATTATTAGCAATTCATAGCATTATACGTATAAATAGCGGACCAACGTGTGATACACATGTTCAAGATTAAAATGTGTATGAAATGTATTTTGTCCAATATCCACGTCGAAAATACCACGTTTTTCAACTGAAAATAGTGGCGAAAACGATCGATTTCTCGATTG
>JAAAKG020106273.1:0-15650 GCA_010014905.2 Druon quercuslanigerum | reverse complement strand
TCTTCTTTTGTGTGTATTATTTTCTTTGGCTAAAATTTTGATATTATTCACATCCAAATCAAAGTAATGATTAGATTTGATTTAGATTTTTTTTAAACAATTACAAATTTGTTTAAAAAGTAATGGTAAATATTCAAATTGTCCATTAGTAATTATTTGTATGAAAAAGACGACGGAAATTGCTAAAAAATAACAATACTACGCAAAAAAGTTGTAGTTTTTTATTTCTGGGTAATACATGGGGCTCTGCGAGGAGGGTGGGGGGTGGGTTGGAAACGAAAGTTATTAGTATGGTTTCATTTCTGGACACTCCCCTTAAATCCCTAAAAAACTTGGAACGTTTCAATAAAACCCTGGAACATGAGTTCAATTTGTCGAAAATTTCTCCACGTTAATAAAATGCGATTTTGAAGAATTAATATTCGAATTTCGAAAAAATAAAAATTACGGATTTTCTTTCTCCGGAAATGGAAACTTTGAGGGAGGGGTGTCTTGCCCTCTAGAGTGAAAAAAATTTTGCAATGCATTTTTGGACCACCCTAAGCTAACAGCGCGGGCAGGCATCGAGTACTTTTGTCTAAATATGAATATCTCAGTAAATTTCCTAAAAGTCAATATAAGATTTCCCAGAAAAACTTCATTCAATATTTTCGAACAAATCGCTCACTGGAAGTTGTTTGGAACTCGAAGTTACCTAGATACTTTTTACCGGTGAAACCAAGAAAACACAATTATCGATTTACCTCAGTTTGCAATTAAATATTATTAAACAATAAGCGATTTTTAATTTTGTATGAAATCCCTAGGCATTTCTATAGCATTTTAAATTAGTCATATAAATATGAACTCATTTCAATAATATTCAGCCGAGTTAGAACGATTTAACTTTTAAAACTTAATTAAATCATAGAGAAACTTTTATTCGATATTTCGCTTTTATTATTAAAAATAAACGTTCTGGACAATTCTAAATTTTCAAAAAATTTATTTTTCGATGTTGAAAATTTTCTTTTTTTGAGACGCTTGGACAATACTTCTGCGCATGCTCGAGAGGCGGGCTGGTTCTTGTACACGGCAGCTCAATTACTTTTCCAAAAATACTTTTAAAATCGTCATTAATTGTATGTGTTTTTTTTATTTTATTTTTGAGTTATCGAGAAATAAAAGATTGAGCAAATAAAAACTGTTTAAACAAATAGAAATTTGTTAAACATGAAAAGAAATTTATCAAAATAATATAATTATTCAACGAAAAGTAGCTCAGGATACCAATTAGAAAAAAGTAGACATCTGTGGGTCAATTTTTAGAAATTTTGTAAAATAAACCATAAATAATTGTTTACATAATTACATAATTACATTACAAATTTATTACTCGAAAAAATGACAAAATATTGTATTTCAATCCGCAAATACGATTATTTTTTACTTTCATTGGGAATGAATAATTGTTTAAATAATTTACATTTGTTTAAACAATTGAGATTTGTTTTAAAAGTCATGGTAAATATTCAAATTAACGATTAGTAATTATTGTTATAAAGAAGACGACGGAAATTCCTAAAAACTAACAATAATACGTAAAAATGTAGTTTTTTTATTTTTGTGTCATATTCAATCGCTAGAAAGTTTCGCACGTTTCGATGAAACCGTGGTTGGTACAATTTTTCGGAAATTCCAAATTTTCCCATGTTAATTAAATGGGATTTTGAAATGCCCGCTTTGGCACGAGTTAATATTCGAGTTACGCAAAAAGAAAAATTACGGATTTTCTTTCGCCGGAAATAAAACATTTGGGTAGGGTGTCTTGCCCACTAGAGTGAACAAAAATTTTGTAATGCAATTTTTGGACCACCCTAATACATATATATATATATATATATTTAAAATTTCGTCATAAGGACAACCGCAGGATTTCAACGGGAGCGGGTTCGGGTTAATGCTTACAACGACCCGGAAATCGAATTGCTTCAATTTCAAGTTAATTTTTATAGCTTCTCCGATATTTCAGTTTACAACGAATATTTCTAATATCGCCACATATGTTTTGGCTTGTTTTCTTGAATATTTTAAAAGAATCATAAATGAAGGTGTCAACTTTATATGCAGTAATTTTTTGCAGTTATGGGTGGTTTATTATCTTCACGCGATATAAGAATTCCGACACTTCTATCCTTCAATGTTGAAAGAAATGAGGTGAAAAATGGTGCATAAAACCTGCCTGCATTATACTGTGAATAAAAACTGCCAATCTTGTTCGTTTTTTTAGCCAAATTTCGTCAAAATAAATTTTATGGATGATTAAAATAATTGCTAGAAATATAAATTTTAATAAATCAGAACTTTCTCTTAGATTTTTAATATTTTATATCAAGTGACACGAGCAGAAAAAAATTGGAAAGAAGCTTCTCCACGAGTAAATAAAGAAAATCCTTGATAATCCTTTCCCACTGCCGAAGGTTTAAAGTTACCCTGTCAGATCAAATGAGGGAACGAAAAGTCACCCGCAGGTTTCTCATGAAGAAGATAAACGACTTTATGCTGGGTGAAAGGGAAATAAAAAAATTTAATATGCATCTCATTCCATTCCCCGCAATTAAATTATCCCTCAACGTAGACGTCCAATTTCCCAAAAAAATTTAATTCTAATACTTCAGGCAAATTTAAACAAAAGTCGCTAGTAAAAAATTATATGTAAGATACTCTAGCGCATTATTATTATTGCCTTTTCTCTTTTATGTCCAGTGACTGAATAAAAAGCAGAACTTTATAAAGTGAACTTCGTTAGCAGATATTGCAGCTCCCATAATTTACGTAAAAAATCTGAAAGTCACATCTGGGGCAAAACACGTCAAGTGTTCCTACCTCGAAAAGTTCATGTCTCAGATTTTGATGAAACTTGGTGAAGTTGTTGGGGTATTAGAGTACATTAAATGTGCAAAAGGGAGGCCTTAATATGCACAGGTTGCAGTGGTCCGACGGTGCGACTCAGCATTTCAAAAACAAGTTCAATTTTCAAAACCTCTTGCATCATGACGAAGATTTTGGCATTACAGTAATTAATAAAGAAAACCATCAGGTTTTCGTAACTAAAAAATTATTTGGGATTTATAAATACTCTTTTTATGTAGAGGATATGATTAAAAATTCCTTAATATACAGATTTTGGTTAAAATTATGATTTGTGTAATTTGTATTACAATCGCATCACATACCAGCTAAACGCACCGCACTTTAGCCGATTCGTCGGTCTGGCGCATGGACGCGTCATCTTTAACAGTATCAAAAACGCTTAAATTGACCTTTCCCCATAAAATGACCTATATATTTTTTTTAGAGGAGGAATTAAGCTTTTTTTATGTCAAGAAAAAAAAATATTAAAAATGTCAAATTACGAAAAAAACATTGAAAACAAGATAAAATTGATGAAAATCGGTGTAAATATTCATTAAATATTTTTCGCATAATTTTTTTCGAAAAGTACGGTAAAAATTCTAAAGGAAACATATATGTCCGTTTATGACAACAATAAATTATTGACATTATAAATTTATGAAAACGCTCGTGCAGAAAAAAAGCTAAACTTTGAGCCCCTGAATCACTGCAACTTGTGCATATTAAGGCCCCCCCTTTTGCACATTTAATGTACTCTAATACCCCAACAACTTCACCAAGTTTCATCAAAATCGGAGGCATGAAGTTTTCGAGGTGGGAACACTTGACGTGTTTTGCCCCATCTCTCAAGAGTAAAAAATCATCTGAAAAAGGTTGTCGTTTTATAGCTATTGTGAATTCTGTTCTTGAAAAAGAAATCTCGACACTGTTATAAATTTTTTATTGCTCTAGACGAAAGGCCGTAAGTAAAAAACTAAATTGAATATAAAATCTGTATCATATCACATATTTCTGCCAATATATTTCTCATAGAAATAATTTTTAATACAGTATCAGTGGCGAACTGAAATATATTGACAGTCATTAAGTTCTGGCTACGCCCCCCTCGTCTGGCGCCCCATAAGCCTTGTTAAGGCGCCCCAAAAAGATTATACTTTTCAATCAATAAATATATTTTAGATTGAAAATATAGAAGAGAAAATTATTTTAAATAATATCTAGAATTTTCATATATAGTACTAGTAATACTACACAGTAATAATAAATACTTAAAGTTATGTTCGACTTAATTTCAAATTTGACATCAATTAAGGAAGTAACAGAATTTAAGTGTGCAAAACTACCTTAAATAAAGCTCTAACTTGTTTTAAATAAGAAATCAGGATTTTTCTACAGGCATAAAGTAAAGTATACTTCTAAATTTCAATATTCAGATCTGAAAATATCTTGAAGGTAACCTGGAATAACCTGTAAGGCCTTCGTTATCTAAAATACAGGAATATACCTGCCTAAATTTTAAGTTCTTACTACCTTGCATGACGTTACAGAATGCTTGCGCTATTATACAGCTTGTGGCAATTTTTGCTAGTCGCGTCCTACTCCAATACACCATGTCGCATAATTCGTGCAGTTCTAGTTTCACGGATTTAAAAAAGTGCTGCAGCAAAATCAGTTATAGTCAGCCAATATTTGGTTAATTATACCCATCAAAATAATTAAATTATTATCCAACTTCTTATTTCGCAACATGAGCGTCCTTTCGATACATTACGTAGCAATTTTCCCAAGATTTAGGACCCCACCTGCCCTCTCTATACCGTTTATTCAATTTTCCTACTTTTCATATTTTTTCCTGCAAGTTAGAAACCCAACTTGTATATTTTATAAAACCAATAACTATATAAGAACAGCTTAGGTGTGGCAGTTAGGCGTGAGCAATTTCTGGTTTTTAGATAGAATATGGCATTTTTTCAGTTAGGATAGAGTATCAACTTAAGGTTACATTAGCTTTCAGTATACATATATTCTTAATTGAAGTCCCGACCTGAATTTCAGGAATCTAATTCCCTTAATTCAATTTTCAGATGTAATTCTTCATTTCAGATTACCTATGCTTCTTTTTGTGACACCTTAAAATAAGCAGAATTTTCAAACTTAATTAAGTGCTTTTTTTGCTGTGTAGTAGCGGCGTGAGCAGACGCATATATACTCGCAATTTTGGACCTTGTAGTAGAACAGAGGTATTAGGGTAAGAGGTCCCACATTATATACCAGATATCTGGTTTGCGCCGACAAGCAAAGAGAGATCACGTTCAATCCGCCACCAGCAGAGCACGCTCAACATTTTGCGCGTCTCTACTGAAAAAAAATACAATGCATGTAATGGAGGAAAGCCGTCTTCATGGCTTAGGTAATGTTTTCAAATATACTATTTCTCCGTTTATGGGAGTTCGTATGAAAACTGCCCTTATGGCCGGTTTTAATTGAGAAGATATTCGCGTTTCTTTAAGCCAGGATATCAATGATATTTTTTGGATTTGAGTCTTCTAAACACTCATGTTCTAAAAGTAACCGGAAGTTGGTATTATTTCATGTTTGATGAATAAGTATAATATGTTTGCTTATGGCACTCGAAAACTTTAGATTTTCTCAAACTGCGTAATTCTACACCGGCCATATCTACATCCACATATCTTTTCAGCCCGAAACGCGTAGCCATGCACTTGACAATATCATTTTTAGGGAACTCTCATATAATTCTTCAGGGCATCCCTAATGTATGTATTGGCTCGCCGTGCAGATAATATGTTTTGAATTAATAAATACTATGTACCTTTTCAATTGCAAAGGAAAAATTGAAAATAATATGTTTGTCATGAATAACGCTGTTCTCCAAAGTCTTATTTTATTTCTCCCTTCGCAATCTGAAATTTATCTGATCAATTAAAACCTTTTTGACGAAAACCAACGTTAATTAATAGTATATAACATTACAAGTGGGGTTACCTAATGGGCAATTGACTACTGGAGCATTAACGCTCCAGCAATGGCAGCGTCGGCGCATTACTTACCGTCAGTACTGGCGCAGTGCTGGCAGGACCTTGAGTACTAGCTTTCAGTACTGCGCCATTGCTGCAAGAAGAGGCCTGCAGAATATGTGTAAACTATAATATCGCTTAAAGGATAGATTAACTTTATTTTTCGTATGAATTTCTATTCAGAAATCGTTCGTCAAGTCTCGGCTAGACGATGGAATGACAAATTCACCCAGTACCGCGCAAGCACTGGCCCGCCAAGATTTGTCTGGACGTTGACAAGACCGCTGGCTCAGTCCTACGCTAGATGTAAGTGACGGCTCAATGAAGGCATTTCCCATTGGGTAGTCACGTCTTTACCACGGGGAGGTGCCATGGTTTTTCTCGTCGTCCTGTGAACATTGAATCTTTGAATTCTCCGCGTAAAGACTTGTGTCACCCAACGAGTAATTTTAGATATTTTATTTGAAACCACCAAATGTTATGAGCCTATAGAGCCCCCTGAAAAGTGAGCTTCCGAAAGCCCTTTACCGATATGATGCGAGAACGTCCTAATGTTCTATGAAGTGAGTGTTTTAAGTGTATTTTAACCTTACACTTCTTTTAATCTCACTTCTTAAGATCTGCAGATGCTAGCTTTGAACATCTAGATTGTTGTTCTATAGTTGAACATAAAATATGTTAAGCCTGAACATCTAGATGTTACGTTTAAGCATCCATTTTTCTCCGTGTAGGTTTTTTGGCTACTAAATCATGCTTTGCTTCTTCCTCCATGATTTTGAGTGTACGAAGATTTGCCTTTATAAGACTTTGTGAAATAATTGCTGATAATTTCAGATTGGTAATCGATTCTCTTGTCGTTGATATGGTTGTATATGAAAACATGCGATTTGTGTGGGTACCATATGTTTTAACTGTGATTGGTAAGTAAGTAAGTAGATCGTTCCGTGTTCAAGTTTGATATGTGTGTATGTATAGTACATTAATTAAATACATTGTGCGTTATTCAGTGGCTATTTGTGGACCAAATTAACTGACTGTGCGGTGGCACAGTAACGATATTATGTTTTGAATATCTGTGCAAAAAATAATTATATACGACATTTAAATAGCAACCTTTTGAAAGTTTAGATGGCCGTAAATTCCAAGGGTTTTCCAGAAAAATCATCGTTTTAAAATCTTGCATTCAGTTCATTGTCAACATATAAAGATGAAGATTTTCACTTAATTTTATGATATTTTCGAATTCTAGTTGTACAATGATACAATTGTTTGCAGTGAACAATGTGCAAAACTTTATGTTAAAAAAAAAACAGGACAAAAACAGTACTTCCATCATGCCTCAGCCACCGTATTCACCAGACTTGGCCCCCTGTGACTTTTTCCTCTTCCCGAAATTGAAAATCGCTGAAGGAGCTCAAGGCAATGCCCAAAAGTTCATTTCAGAAGTGTTTTGACGACTGGAAAAAGCGCTGGCACAAGTGCATTGTATCAAAGGGGGATTATTTTGAAGGGGATAACATAATTTTGGATGAATAAATGAATATTTTCTTATAAAAATGAAAGGTCACCTTACTTTTTGATCACACCTCGTATGCTATCTTTCTGAAATGTTAGACGTAAAAATAGTTTTATGTTAAACTGAAACACATTCAGATGTTAACATCGTCAGAGCGCATGCGCATCACGCATTGGACTTTCACGACTATATTTGACGGCTATATATGTTCGATATTACATTTATTGAATGGTACCATTTTTGAATATTTCCAAAGAATCAAAATTAGCTATCTTTAATTAAAGTTAGATAACGACTTTTGTCTGTCTGCACTCAACACGAGGGAAATTAGATCTTAAGTTTCAGTTGAAGTTTGAATCGAACACATTTGACAAAACGTTTATAAATTTATAAGAAAATTTGAGTTTAAGTAATTCATATCCTTTATTCTTCATCTGTTTCTCGTTCATGTACGAACATTAAAGTTCATTTTAAATTTACAAATAAGTTATTAATTCATTTCTTAATTTACCATAAATAAGTCAACTCTTAAAATATTTACAGGCGTTATTTGACATAACCATACATGTAATATCTCGGATATTTCAGTTGAGCATTTCAGATATTAGTAAGTAACATCTTACCTTTTAATATCTACAGATGTTAACTTTAAAAATCTAGATTGCTGTCCTGTAGTTAAACATAAAATATTTAATCACCCTTATATGTATGTATGCATACGTAAGGTTTCAATATACGAGTTTTCAAAAATATAAAAAATTTATGAACTTCTATGCAAAAATTCTTAATCGCTACCGAAGTCGTGATTTTAAGATTGAGTCATTTCAACGAGCTATACTTTTTCCCGTGGAATGCTTATGTTTATAAGAAGGAGGGGGCATATTGCGTCTGTGTGTAAAGATATATAAGAAAGCTGAAAGATGTCTCCAAATCATTCTACTTTCGACATGGTATCCCTTAAAATTGTCTTCTTCCTAGTGTCCATTGTTGCAATGTCTCAAACGGCCACCTTCTTCGTTTTAGGAAATTTTTTGTTCGAACCCGTCAAGCCTCCTCAAAAACCCAGTGTTCATAAACCGAAGGTCCCGGCTTGTCCAATTAATGTAATAAAATGTTGATACTTCACAGCTTTTTGATTGCAGTGGTAAGTCAAAATTTTAATATTCTCTTATTTTTGCATATAATAATAACATTCGAAATGGAAATGATAAACATATTAGTTTTATAAATTGTGTTTGTATAACGCAGACATGATTTACGCGTTTTATATCAGCGTTTTTTTTAGTTCTGAAAGTAAACGTTTATACAACATGAGGAGCGACAGCAAATCTGCATCTGCACAGTACAATAATGAGTCAATAATACTCCTAGGGGTATTATAGGCTTTAAGTGTACTGCCCGCATGCACATTCGCGGTGCCCCGAGTACGATTATGGTCGCGCCAACCTATCTTCAATTTTCAGACAAACTTCTTTTTATCCTCCTGGGCACACAATATACAGTGAAACTCTACTATAGCGCCGATTTTGGGACTGACGGTGGGTAGGAACTTACTCATTATAGCCCGTTCCGGTTTTGTTTGTTCACGCCTGAGTTCGCGCCTGTGTGACAACCGAAGATCCCGTGCAACCTATAGAAGAGAGGCTATTGAAGAGTTTCACTGTACTATTATTTTGACAGACATGCACCTGCTCTAAGTTATTCAAAATGTTATTCCAGCGAAATGAAAGCCTTAGTTAGTAAATAATATTGAGAAAAATAACCTATAAAAACTTTAATAAAATAAATGTGTAATTTAACGAAATTCCAATTTGTACATTTTTATACTATTACACTATTATAGTCTGCCCAAAATAAAATAATAAAATAATTATAGAGTAATATGGCATTAGAAAACCTAAAAGCATACACGGAGAAAAATGTATGTTCAAACGTAACATCTAGATGTTCAGGGTTAACGTTTGTTATGTTTAACTGTAGGATAAAAATCTAGATGTTCAAAGTTATCATCTGTAGATCTTAATAAGTGAGAAGTTACTCTCTAAGATCCAAAATGTTCAACTGAAATATCCGAGATATACATGTATGCTTATGTCAATAACGCCTGTACATATTTAAGGAGTTTACATATATATGGTCATTTAAGGAATTTATTGATAACTTCTTTGTGAATATGATATTAAACTTTAATGTTCGCACATGAAAGAAAAACAGATATAGGGTATGCAATTTCGATCAGATGATACATTTAGTCAAGTTGAGGTTATTTCAATATTTGTAATTCAAAATAAAAACGGGAGTAAATAATCGGAGAATCCATTCTTCTCCGTGTAGAGTTCAAAGAATATTATATATAGTGTGTGTATGTGTGTGTGTGTTTAGTTCGATTCCTTTGCAGTAAAACCATAGGGCCTATGAAAAAGCCACCAAATGCATCTTCGGGTTGCAGATGGAGGGTCCCTGTACCAAGGGTTTTTGCTGAATATGGTTACAATCATTAATAAGGAGTTACAGACAATTCTTTTCTAGACTAAGGCCAACACTAACGTAGCTACGAAAACGTGAATCGACCTATGGCAATCCTATTTCTATTAAGTCCAATGTATTGTCATGAGAAATCCGTTTGTTGCATTGAGGGGTCCCAGTTTGAACCCTCATCACTTACTTGAAGTCAGAATGACTCCACCATCAACTCCACACTAAAATTTAAACAGGATTTTGAGAATTTTTTTATACACCGCAAAATAATTTTCATTCAAAAAACAATCAGAATCTAATTTCTATATATTAAATAGCGTCTGTGAACTGTTTCAAGTTGAAATCATGCATACAATTAGTACGACAAGTTTCAATGTCAGCTGGGTTCAACTTGACCCGATGTAAGTAATATGTTATTTTGTAGAGGTATAAGTGATTTCACGCTCCCATAGTTATTGCAACTACGGTTTCATTATTTAATTGGCGAATATCAGTTTTTCCTAACTTTAATCTGCGATCAAAAATATTATTCTTTCTAACTTTAAATGGTAGTTAGAAAGTTTATAGTATATTTAAAAATGATATAGAAAAAGTATTTCTTCGTAGCGCTGTGGCAACAATACTATTTTCTCGGCTAAATCCTAGATTGCCATTGAGCTATGCAGATACGACAATTTGAGATCAGCTGTCAGCACTAGGCCGCAGCACCCGCAGCACAATGTTCAGAAAGAGGGGTTATGTTACACGTTATATCATCATTCACGTAATTTCTAACCCTACATGGCTGCCTTTATTCATTTTACGTATGGAATACGATGTCTTTGTAATATGGTTTCAATTATACCACTTTGCAGGAATGCGGTGCTATTTATTACTTTAATTTTTTTAGTTTTTCTTTTAACTTTCTCTAGTTAAGACAGTTTTTGCTGCCATCGCATCAAATCCGCTTGTCGTAACTACAATTTCACCACGATTAAAAGGAAAAACTAAATTCTTCTCATTTTCTTAAAATTTAGTATTAACCTACCTTAAAAAAGTCACATTGCTGTTTAATTTTTGTTAGTTTGTATGCTATAGGAAAAAATAAACTTGGTCTTATTTCTCCGTATATGCTGCCATGTAGTTACTACTTTTCATGTTAGAACGGCAGATTAGGACTACCTTTTCTAAGCCGAATGCATATTCCATTCATAAAGCTAGTAATGGTGAAGTACTTGAGTCCGTAATAATACACCAAAATCTCACTTTCAGTACAGTGACGGGGGTTACCTTCAAATATCTTTGGACTGATTTCGGGGGATCGAAACGTAAACAGTGACCTTAAGAAACTGCTGGAGCGAGCAGTTCCAGGAAGGCCGAGAACAGGGTGACTGAAAGCTAGAATTTGGTGTGATTAGAAAATAATCCATTTTAAGGGAGTACCCTCGGTAACATAATTACAAAAGAGAATCGTCTGATATTTGGATGGCAGTTGTCTCAAAATGTGCTGAAGCTCTGATTAAAATTGTGGAACGTTTCAGAGCTTCATAATCGAAAAGTCAATAATTGAAAATAGCATGTTAACTTATGAGAAGACTAACTTTTGGTAGTATATACAAAGATTTAAAAATGAATAAATTCCTAAATAATGTATATATATATATATATATATATAGAATGTTTTTCGAAATCTATATCTGCTTTGGAAAGTATCATTTAGAGGCTATAACAAAAGAAAACAAATTTATACCCTAAATTTATGACTTACTTCAGTAAAGTGAAGATATGGCAAAGTCGCATCCGTTCCAAGTGCTATAGATTATGCGCCAATTTCGAATAACACGCGTGCTCACACGCGATGTTCCCAAACTTATAAAAGTGACTGTGTGATTCAATAACAAGTGAAGCGTTCTCTCAACTGAGTTGCTTATAGGTACCGAGGTTACTTTCTTAATGCCTAAAATATGAAACATAAGTATCAAAGTAGACTTTAGAATATCCCATTTATGTCCTGAGATATCCTAGGGAAATCCTATAAGGATATTTACGGGATATTCCATCAAGGAAAAAATTACGATACCGTTGGGATAATTTTTGAGAAATCTCTTATAGCAACAAAATATTTCAGGATACCCTGTTCAGTTTTGCTATGATCTTGCATCTCATAGGCCATACGCTTGTAATTGGTGTACATTGCACCAAGAATATTTTATGCTATTTTTTAATAAAATTTTATAGAATCATGGTCAAAGGTGAAAAGGCCAATCACTGAAGTACTTTAAAAGAAAAATGTGCAGCACGGATTACAGTGCCTATAATTCCAACTCAGATTTTGCTAACTTAGTTTGACGAATGAGCGAACACTCGTATAACAACGTCGCATACACATATACAGACCCATCAAACATCATAATTCCGTCACGTAGTTGTCAACCACAGAAATGCAATTTGTCTCAAATTAACGCATCCGTGTGGGGAATCGAGAACGCATACACATTCGACCCTCGTATATTGGAAAATTTGTTCAAACACGTACAGAACGAAATTTTCCAGTCCTGTAAATGGGCAATAGCGAGTAGGGGCACGTAAAAGAGGAGGTCAGGAAGGTGATGAAATTCAAATGCGCAAGTGTAATTACAATTTACATGTTCTTAATCCACTTTGCATGCGAGCCGGTATGTAGCTTTTCTAATGGAACACGACACCTACCATAGGGTAGATAAAAACTAGAGTTCTTTTTAAATTTAAGAATATATTTCTGCAGCGTCCTATTTTAAAGCGAATATGCGTACTTTTTTAATTTGCTAATATGTACACTTAAAGTCGCAGAATACGAATTTTCTTAAAAAAACTCACACTTACATTTTTTCCCATTTTTTTGTTGAATTTGTACTTTTATAAGGATAACATTTTGAGAGTTTTATGCGGACTAAATAATTTTTTTGTTTAAAATAGAAGCCTAAACATCCAGCAAAATGATATGAAAAACATGTCTTTCTCTTTTGCGATTCAGAAATTACATTTAAATTTTTAAAAATCTGCCCGTTTCGCGAGCACATTCTTAATGCGCGCGGCTCGCTTCGCTCGATAGTTTGAGCGCGTCTAGGACGCGCGTCTGTTGGTTTTTGCGCTTCGCGCTCGATAATATATTTATCTCGAGCTACGTGCTTGGTCTTCGTTTACTCCCCTCATTTGTGCGCAGACCTTCTAAAATTAAAGGTCAGCAAATCAACAACTCTAATTTTTTTATTGTGAATTCTGTTTTGTTAAAGCTCCTTCGGCTTGAAGAAACACATTCTCATCACGTACCTCGTGCTCCGCACTCAAGTTTGTCCCTGAAATTGTATATTATTTCTAAAAGTATATTATTACAATTCAAAAAATGTGTTCGCATTAAAAAAGGCGTAGTTTCATTGTCTCGCTTTAAAAAAAATGCGCACTTTGTAAAAAAATCTTTTCTTGTTAAGCATTTTATTGCAACTTCTGTCGTTTTTTCATAAACTGAATTGGCTCATTTGCAATGTTGTTTTTACGATTTAAACGTTACACACGCAGTTCAACAGCAGCCTTACTGCTTTTTAACTTCTATTAATCATATCCCTAACTTTATTAACTTTAGTTGTGGTGTCCTATTGCTTCTTCTCCTAAGAATTCACTAAAAGAGTCTCTCAACACATCTAGGGTGGAAGGCATAGTTAAAACAACGGTTCCACGAAACTTTGATTAATGGGGGAGGGGGGATTAATTTCAAACAAGTCATAGCTGATGGTTGTTTTATGGTGAGAAGGTCATCAACCTTCAGCAGCGTTGTGTTAGATGGGAGTTCATATGGTCTCCTTTTCTCATTCCCAGACCTCCTTTAGGTACTAACCCAAAAACAAAAACAAAAAAACAAAAGTTGTTCAGAACAAAGGGGGCCATATATTTGTCTAATTAGTTTTATCCTTAAACTTGATGTTCAAGGTCATTTGAAGGTCAAAGTGTTCTTTTTAAATGGAAATCCCTATTTTTGACACCGGATTCGAAAAGAGCGGGAAATTTTACATCCGAAATGGAAATTTCACATTTTTTTCATGGCCTTTACTAAAAAAAATTTTTTAACACTTTGCCCCTGAGGGTCCCTGTACCACGGGTTTCTGCTCAACACGGTTAAAAAAATTATTAGGCAGTCGCGGACAATTGTCTAGGGGTGGTCCCGAAGGAATTAACCGCCAAGCGGAGGTGTGTAAACCGTGTCGAAAGCTGAATAGCACCTTGGTGAGGTGTCTAGAACGGTGACTCTGAGATACTGGGAGATACCTTGTCCCTAGCTTCTCGTGGACAATGGATCGGCCAAAAATGCCGACCGATAGTCAATTGTTGTGTGTATAGTGTAGCGAGAGCTTTGGCCGATACGAACCGTAAAACAAAACCAACGGAGGATCATAAGAACAAAAGACGAATGCACTAACAAGCCATAAAGATAGGTTGAGCAAGACAGTACGCGTCCCACATACAGTGTGTAATTGACTATATAACATCTGGCGCGAATTTTACCGCCAAGGTTCGAAAGTTTGCGCACGAACTCGGGATCCGTTATCACACACTGAACAAGTTAAAGCTGCTGACCACGAGGCAGCATAATGTTGAGAGAATACGGATACTATCTGATGCTAAGAGAAGTCTAGAGCGGAAAGAGCGGTGGGTCAGAGAAAACCAATAGTTTCTCTTTGACCCATCTCGATTCTTTCAAGACCCTCTAGTTGCTGTCGACCAACCGCCCAAACCAGAGGAGGTCGAACTCTTTTGGAGAGAAGTCTACGAAGTGCAACATAGACTTGACGAAGACTCAAAGAACATAAATATCTTCAAAGACCTGTGCAATGCCCTCATAACAAAA
Source organism: Druon quercuslanigerum (assembly GCA_010014905.2). NCBI lineage: Eukaryota > Metazoa > Arthropoda > Insecta > Hymenoptera > Cynipidae > Druon > Druon quercuslanigerum. The sequence continues at coordinate 865 of JAAAKG020106273.1, read as the reverse complement.
CCTGAGGAAGAATGCCCAACCATCACTACCGAGGAGGTGAAAAAAGTATTAAGAGGTATGAAGAACTATTCCACTCCAGGACCAGATGATATCAAGACCATCTGGTGGAAGAAGTTTCCTTCAAACCACCACCATCTGGTCCGTATTTTCACCTCATATTTGGAGTCGGAAGAGCCAATTCCGGAGTGGTTGGTGGAAGGGCGCATAGTACTCCTGCGGAAAATGGGCTACTTAGCCAACCAAAAGAATCACAGGCCAATCACTTGTCTGAACACACTGTATAACATATTTACATCTATCTTAAATGATAGGATTGTTCAGGCAATCGGACCTGTGTGGCAAGAAATGTATGAACAACGCGGCTCAAAGAAAATCGTAGCAGGATGTCGGGAGAACCTGCTTATCGATAGATGTGTCTGCAAAGATGCAGCATCCCACCGGCCTAAACTATCGATGGCATGACTTTGATTACAGGAAAGCTTTCGATTCGACCTCCCATAAACTTATCATCTGCTTTTTGGGAAGCTTAAAGGTCCGTCCGCAAATCATGAGGTACATAAAGAGATTGATTCCACTTTGGAAAATCAGTCTTTCAGGGCACCCATGTATTTTACATGAATGATCTTAAGATCTATGCTAAAAATAAAGAGCAACCACACGTAGCTGTAGGGATTGTCGAACGATACACTAAGGAAATATAAATGGAATTTGAGTTAGAAAAATGCGCCAAGGTTTATTTGAAGCGAGGAAGACTTAATAGCGTTTCTGAAGACCCTGAGCTCGTCGACAGAAGCGCTATACGACACCTTTGCGCTGGAGAGACTTATACGTATCTGGGCGTGCCACAGAGCCGCATTCAGGATGT
>JAAAKG020106262.1:0-13129 GCA_010014905.2 Druon quercuslanigerum | reverse complement strand
GGTCTGATGCTCTAATCCACTAAGCTACTTAAGGACGAGATTAATTTCTTCACAAACCCTAAAAGTCAAATTCCGTGGTAATTCCTCTTTGTTTGTATTATTAATTTTTGAAAAATTTGAATGTTTTATATTTTTTTATGTTATGTTTATAACCGGATAAATTATAATAAATATTTTCATGTTAATTGTGTTTTGTCTACTCCTCTGAAATTAATGTTTTTTTAATATTGATTTTTCTTTCTAAATTTCATAAAAAAATTGTTCTCAAGGCTGGGATCCGAACCCAGGTCTTTCAAATTGCCGGTCTGATGCTCTAATCCACTAAGCTACTTAAGGACGAGATTAATTTCTTCACAAACCCTAAAAGTCAAATTCCGTGCTAATTCCTCTTGCTTGTATTATTAGTTTTTGAAAAATTTGAATGTTTCATATTTTTTTATGTTATGTTTTTGACCGGATAAATTATAATAAATAACTTGATTTTATTTATTTTTTATCTGCTCGCCTAAAAATTAATGATTTTTGAATATTGATTTTTTATTTCTAAATTTCGTAAAAAAATAGTTATCAAGGCTGAGATCCGAACCTTGGTCTTTCAGATTGCCGGTCTGATGCTCTTAAGCACTAAGCTATTCGCAGAAACGAGATAAATTTCTTTACAATCCCTAAAAGTAAAATTCCTCCTTAAATCCTCATATTTGTAAGATTAATTTTTCAAACATTGGAATGTTTTACATTTTTTTATCTTATGGTTTTGACCGGATAAATTATAATAAATAACTTGATGATAATTGTTTTTTGTGTACTCGTCTGAAATTAATGTTTTTTTAAGATTGATTTTCCTTTCTAAATTTCATAAAAAATTGTTCTCAAGGCTGGGATCCGAACCCACGTCTTTGAGATTGCCGGTCTGATGCTCTTATCCACTAAGCTACGTAGAAACTAATTAATTTCTTCGCATCCCCTAAAAGTTCAATTCCGCCTTAAATCCTCATATTTGTAAGATTAATTTTTCAAACATTTGAATGTTTTACATTTTTATGTTATGCTTTTGACCGGGTAAACTATAATAAATAACTTGATGTTAATTGTGTTTTTTCTTCTCGTCTGAGATTAATGTTTTTTTAATATTGATATTTATTTCTAAATTTCGAAAAAAATTGCTCTGCTTCACAACCCCTAAAAGTCAAATTCCGCCCTAAATCCTCATACTTGTAAGATTAATTTTTCAAACATTGGAATGTTTCATATTCTTTATATTATGCTTCTGACCGTGTAAATTATAATAAATAACTTGATGCTAATTCCGTTTTATCTACCTGGTATAAACTCAGTGTTTTTTTAATATTGATTTTTATGTCGAAATTATTAAAAAAATGGCTCTCGAGGATGGGCTCCGAACCCTGGTCTTTCAGATTGCCGGTTCGATACTATTACCCACTAAGCTACGGAGAGACGTAAGTTCAGATAGCAGCGAAGAAAAAAATCCAAACAAAAAAATCGGACTTTTCAAGCCAAAAAAAAATAATACTTAAATAATAATTTCATTTTAAACAAGTAAATTTAATTTTTAACAGGTCGAAAGTTGGAGCTACTTCCAAATGTAACTATTTTGTTGCAAATTTTTATTTATTAAAAATCATTTTCTCTACATAATCTTAACTATTCTATGTTCAATTTAAATTTTCTCCACTTCAGTTGAAAATCCAACTATTTACTATTTATTTTTATTATTTTTATATTATTGAAAAATCGTCTTCCGTGGTAGAATAATAATCTTTTTAGTGACTAATTCATCTTTCTAGATAAAAATTTATTTTGCTGTTTAAAAATGTAATAATTAGGTTCAACATTCAGTTCGTTCAAATATTTGGTTAAACATTGATGTATGTTGTTACAAATTAATCTTTTTTGGTAAAATTTTTTGTATGGAATTTAAATTTTCTTGGTAGAATATTATATGTTTATTTAAAAATTTAAACTATTTGATGAATGATCTTATCTTATTTATGATATCATCTTATTTGATTTAGAATTAATTTTTTACATAAAATCTTAATTATTCTATTTTTGGTTAAAAGTTTATTTCTGTGGTTGAAAAATTAACAATTTAATTGAAAATTGGTTGTTTTTTTTAAGCTCATCGTTTGGTTCTAAAAGTCAGCCAGTTGCTTAGAATTGTTTTTTTTTTAGGTAAAGATTTATCATTTTAATCAAAAAATTCCTATTTTTTGTTTCAACATTTATTATGTTAGCACCAAAATGTATTTCTTTGTTAAAAAATTTAAATACTTTGTTTAAAATTTGTTTGTTTCATTTAAAAATTAATTTTTTTACTGAAAGTCAAGTATTTTGTTTTGGATTTACATTTTTTGGTGCAAAATTAATCTTTTAAGTTAAAAGATTTTTTTTTTTAAATGCTTCATTAATTTTTGTTTGAAAATGTAAATATTTTACTGAAAATTCGAAAATTCTTATATTATATCAGCAAGAAAAAAATAAGCTTCAACCACATAAGATCATTTATAAACATAAAAATAAAGTTTCTATCAAAAGAGATTAATAATCTTTAACAAAATATATCAATTTTGAATTATATATTTCAATTTATGGAATTTGGAACATAATAATTAAATTTCCAATACAATTAATAAATTTCAAATTAAAAAAGATCGATTTTTAATAAAAAAAGAATAGTTAAATTTGCAACTGAGAAAATAAATTTTTAACTAAGAAAATTACTATTATTATTTGAAAATTACTAATTTCTAATTGAAATATTAAAATTTTACATAAGATTAAAAATTGGTAAAAATTCGTGTTCTTTTATCTGAATTTTTTGTTTTTTGTTTAGAAATTTATGTTTTGTTTTAAAAATCAAATATTTGGTTCAAAATTAATTTTTTTAACTGAAGGTGTAAATGTCCTAATTTTAATTTAAAACTTTTCTTTTTTGATTAAATTTTTTTTTTTTGCTGATAATTTTTCTTTATTAAATAAAAGTTAATTTATTAATTTATTATTAAAGTTAATTTATTTTAAATTTATCTTTTGAAATATCAAAATTTTCGATAGGGTTAAAAATTTGTATTTTTTATAAGTTGAAAATTTATTTTTCGGACTGAAAATTTAAGTATTCAATTTTTTGTTCGAAATTTATCTTTTTAATTATAAGATCAAAATTTTGGATGAGGTTCAAAAATGGTGAAAATTCGTATTTTTTATTTAATTTGTCTTTTCTGGTAGGAATTTTTTGTGTTATTAATGTAACAAAAAAATTAATTTTGTTCTTTAAAACTTTTATCACTGTGTTGAAAATTCTTTTCTTTATATTTGGAATGTAATTCTTTTACTGAAAAAACAAATATTCTAATTTTGATTTGAATTTTTTTTTTAATTTAAAATGCATGATTCTGTTAACAATTTGCCTTTTTTACTGGAAAATTCATCTTTTGGGTTAGAAACTTGTTTTATATTTTCCTTTTAAATTTATTTTTCTAACTAAAGGTATAACTTATGTATTTTTTCTTAAAAATCTATCTTTTTTAATTGAAACATCAAAATTTTGGATAAGATTCAAATTTTGGCAAAAATTTCTATTTTTTCATTTAACTTGTTTTTTCTGGTAGATAATTCATTCATTGATTTAAAAATCAAACTATTTAATCTAAAATTCATTTTTCTGTTGCAAGACTTATTATTTTATTGACAAAAACTTTTTTTTTTAAAGTTTAACTATCTTGTCGAAAATTTGTTTCTTGAAGTTGTTAAATAATTTATTAAACTAAAAATGTATCTATTCTCTTTTTGGTTTAAAATTTTTCTTTTTTAATTGAAAATTCATGTATATTGTTGAAGATTTCTCTTTTTTGGTGGAAAATTCATCTTTTGTGTTAAAGACTGTTTTTTTGGTTGCAAATTTATTTTTATAATTTAAGATATGAATATGATATTTTTTGATGAATTTTTTTTTTAAATTGAAAACTCATTTATATGCTTAAAAATTTAACAATTATGCCGAAAATTCGTTTTTTATGTAGGTTGAGAATTTACTTTTTTAAGAGAAAATTTAAGTGCTCCATTTTTATTCGAAAATTGGTCTTTTTTAATTTAACTATCAAAATTTTTGATGAGATTGAATATAATTAAGAACTCACATTTTTTAATTTAATTTAACTTTTTTTTATTTGCATCTACAAGCCGCTTTTTAATTAACTTTTTGTAATTGATATTGTACAATATATATATAGTCTCTGAGGGGCAATTTCAAACATCTGTTATACCATGAAAGAGAAAGCATAGACGTAAAAAGTGTATTTCAAGTATAACGATTGTACTCTTAATATCAAATGTTTAATTGAAAAATAAAATTTTAATTGATCTATTAAATAAACTTCTTAAGTGTTTTTGCCTTACTTACGAGCTCAACATTTTTAATTAATATCTAGGATTGCAATAATTTTTAAATTAACACTTTGCTAATGGCTAGCCATAAAACCCAAGTACACCCAAAGAAATTACAATTGTAAAAGGGTCCCTGAAATTAAATCTGAATCACTAATAATTAAACGATTTAAAACAGAATTTTTTTGGAATAAAAACTATTTAATTAAAAAACTGAATTTAAAAAATTTAATCAGACTTTGCCGATTAATGATCAAATAATTTTCTGGAGAAAATAAAAAAATCGGCCACGCCCGGGTTTGAACCAAGAACGCCACTAATAACCCTAATCTACAAAATAACATCAATGCTGTAATAGTCCATATTTCAACACAAAAATATTGGAATTTGGAATAAAAAATAATTAAAACTTACAACTGTTTAGTTAAAAATTAATTTCTTTTGCTTGAGAATTTAAGTATTTTGTTCAAAACTCGTCCTTTTTTTAAAATTCAACTGCTTTTGGTTGGGAATTAAAATCTTTTGTGATTAAAATATCAAAAATTAAATTTTTTTAAAATCATTTTACTCGTTTAAAAAATCAATTACTAAGTTGAAAGTGCAACTACTTTGTTAAAAAATCATATTTTTAGTTAATGATTTATTTTATAGAAATTTAATCTTCATGATTAAACATCATGTTGTGAGATAAACTATTTGATAGAAAAATTTATTTTATTTGGTTTAAAATTAATTTTTTTAACTTAAAATTTAACTATTCTATTTGTTCTTAAAAATTTATTTCTTTGGGTGACAATTTAACTATGTTGTAGAAAATTAGTTTCTTACTTGTTTGTAAATTTATTTTTCTAACTAAAAATTTTTAATTCCATTTTTTTTAAATTTATCATAATTTTAGTAAAAAAATTGATTTCTTTGATTGAAAGTTAAAAATAAGTTTTTACAAAATATATTTCCTTAGTTGCAAATTGAACTATTCTATTTTTTATTGAAAGTTGATATTTTTTAAATTAAAATTCATTAATTGTATTGAAAATTTAATGATTGGGTTCAAAATTCCATAAATTTAAATATTTAATTCAAAATTTATATATTTTGTTAAAAATTATTAATCCCTTTTAATAGAAACTTAATTTTCATGATTATGAATTATCTTATTTGGTTGAAAGTTATTTTTTTCTTGCTGAAAATTTAATCAGCCTGTTTTTAGTTAAAAATTTATTTATTTCGTTTAAAATTTACTTATTCCATTAACAATTTTTGTTTGTTTGTTAACAATATAATTTATTAACTGAAAATTGAACTCATTGAATTGTCATCAAAATAGTTGAATTTTTAAACAAGATAAATTTTTCAGTCAGTAAAGAAAAAAATGTAATCCAATATGTTAAACTTTCTAGTCAAAAAAATGAATTTTGAACGCTAAATTAATACATGAATTTTCATGCAAAAAATATAAATTTTCATCAAAAAATAAAATAGCTCAATTTTTAATTTAAAACATAAATTTTCAATGAATATACAAAAAGAAAGAATTTTCAGCAAAATAGTTGGATTTGCAACTCAAGATATGGATTTTCCAACATAAATGGCAAATTTGCTAATAAATAAATTATTTTTCAATTAAAATATAAACTTTTTACACAAAATGGAACAGTTATAGTTTTTTTAGAATTTTTTAAATAATAGTATAACTTTGAACCAAAGAATTTAATTTTTTTTTTACCAAAATGATTAATTTTTAAACAGAGATATGAATCTTTAACCAAAAAAGGCAAGTTTTTATTGAGATAGATGACATTTCAATTAAAAAGATAAATTTTCAATGAAAAATACAATAATTAAATTTTCACCTGGATAAATAAATTTTTAAAGGAAAACTAATTTTCAAGCCAGGAAATAAATGTTAATAACTTAATAAATATTAATTTCAACCAAATGAATAAATTTTTAATTAAAAAGGATAAAATTTTAAATAAAAATAAAATACTTCCATTTTCAATTTAAAAAAAGTTTTCAATGAAAAAAAAAAATTAAACCCAATATTTAAATTTTCTACCAACAAAGTAAAATCTTGAACAAAAAATATGAATTTTTAATTCAAAAAAAGTTTTAAACCCAATTTAGAGTAGTTACACTTTCCGTTTCAAATGAATTTATGACCAAAAAATTGAATATTTAAACAAACTGAATGAAATATTTAAAATTTGTACTAAAGAAATAAATTTTCAACTCGAAGTATAAATTATTTACCAAAAAGATTGACAGCTTACAACAAAATTCAATATTTAAACAAAAAACAGGAATTTTTAACAAATACTTAAGTTTTTAATTGACAAAGATAAATTTTCAACCAAAAAAGACAAATTTTTATCAAAATACATGAATTTTCAACTAAAAAATATAAATTTTTACTAAAAATGGAATAATTAAATTATCGGTTAAAAAATAATGTTTTTCTTTAGAGAACGAATTTTCAACAAAATGCTTAATCTCTGAATCAAAGAAACAAATTCTTTTACTTGAATGATAAATAAATTTTCAAAATAAATTATAGTTGAATGTTAAGTTAGAAATATAAATTTCCAAACAAGAACAAAATATTTAAATTTTCAACAAAATAAATGAATTTTTAACAAAAAATTGAATTCTTCAATTTCAAGTGAAGAACTTAATATTCGACCACATAAAACTAATTCTGAAACAAATAAAATAAATTTTTAAATAAAATTATTGAGTTTGCAACTAAATGCATTAAATTTATAGAAATTATTTCTATCAAAAAATATAGATTTTAACTAAACATGAAAGATTTGAATTTTCAGTAAAGAAAGTTAATTTCCAAGCAACAAATAATAATTTTCAACAAAATAGTTAAATGCTAAAGAGAAGGTTTAAACCCAAATGATAAATCATCAATCAAAAATATTTTTTTAAAGAAAATGTATTCATTTTAAACTAAGTAGTTAACTTTTTAACCCAAAAAGATTAATGTTCAACAAAAAATGGAATATTTAATATTTCAATCACAAAAGATTTTGAACAAAACAATTGAATTCTCAAGCAAAAAAATTTATTTTCAACTAAACCTTTGTGATTTTTAACCAAAAGGGATTTAATTTTAACCAATTTCAAATTCAACTGAACAGTTTTAAATTTTCCAAATTTTTCTGACTTTCTGATATTCCCTGACGAATAGCCCTGGTTTAATTGAAAAAGCTTTTCAACGGTTTGAAAAAAATATTTTTATCTATATTCAGGGCGAATTTATCACCTTTTAAAGTTGAGGCTAATTTTCAATAGGTTATCCGGGTAGTGTGTGGAAACTAATATTTTATTTTTTTAAATACCAGTTTATATAACAATGACTAGAAGCATTCCATTTGCTGACAGACTTTGAACTTTGCCCAGAGCACGATGCAGCCGAGTTTTGATAACTGTGAATCCAGCTTTTTGCTCATGTGGCTTTTCATTCCCTTCCACAGCTATTTCACGAGATTTATTGAAACGTTTTTCCAGCGACCAGAAAGAGATCTCCCTGTTCCCCCCGAACCCCTTCGCAGCTATACTTCTCGTACTCTGTTACTCCACAGTTCCACACCCTCTCTTTCCTCGTACCTCCCTCTTTTGCTGTCACAGAGACACAGCACTTTGCCAAAAGTTTTCCCTTAACGATTGCACTGGATATCTTCTGCGGCTTTAAAACCTCGAGAAATTCCCCAAGGGAGCCAAAACTTTCTTGTAGTCGTCAATTTTGCGAAACATCCAAGAAACACTGACAAGAAGGCCAGTGTTGTTGATTTAATCAAGAAAATATTTTGACCACGAGAATAAGACTTCTGCACCCACTACAATGCCAGCTTTAACTCTCAAATTTTGTCGGATTCGCCAATTTTGTGCAAATTACAGAAATTATTTCCTCGTGATTTTTGAGACGAGACGATTCGAGGAGAAGTGATGCGAGGCGAGGAGAGGTCATGCGAGGCGAGGAGCGGTGATGCGATACGAGAGTAGGAAAGACGAGGCGAAACAAGATAAGACTAGAATATACGATTGTAAAAGGGATGATGCTAGAAGGGACTAAACGAGACAAAAATTGGAGAGACAAGACAAGGTGAGCTCCGACTCGATTGAATAAACATAGAAAATATAATACTAGAAGAGATGAGATGAGAGTAGGAGGGATGTGTGACTAAGCTAGAAGAAAGTAAAGAAGAAGAGACTAGAAAAGGCGAGACGAGAGTAAGAGAGGCGTTATGAGATGAGATAAGGCTAGATGAGGCTAGAAGAAGTGAGCCGAGACAAGATAAGAACAGGACAGTCGAGGAGATGCGAGATGAGATTAGACTGCACAAGGATCAAAGAGACGCGACTCAAGGAGACGGGTCTAGAAGAGACGAGACCAGAGTACCAGAGACGAGGCGTGAGAAGAGGAGACTGGACTATACGAGATTAGAGGAGACGAGAGCAAAAGAGACGTACTAGAATATACGAGATAAGACTATATTAGGCAAAATTAGAAAAGAAAAGACGGGAGTAGGGAATACAAGGTGAGACGAGATGTGACGAAACTAGAAGACACTAGAAGAGGCGAGGCGAGACGAGACGAGAATATCAAATACGAGGCGATACGAGATGAGACTAGACTAGAGGAGTAGAAGAAGATACGAGACTATAATACATAAAACGATATGACAAGATTAGTCAAGTATGTTTTTTGTAAGGAAGGCGTACAAAAATAATTGTTCTTTGATCCCTAGACTGTAAGAGACGAGTACAGAGTAGAAAAGGCAAAGCGAGATGATATGGAGCTAGAATAGACGAGAGTAGAGGAGATGAGATTAAAAGAGACGATACTAAATGAGACGAAATAAGACTGGACAAAAGGAAACATGAAGAGAAGAGACGATAGTAGGAAATGCGAGGCGCCATACGATGAGGCAACTCTAGACGAGAGTAAACGAGGCAAGGATAGAAGAGACTATACTCAAGGAAACGGGTCTAGAAGAAACGAGACCAGAGTACCAGAGACGAGGCGTGAGAAGATGAGGTTAGACTAGACGAGAGTAGAGGAGATGAGACTAGAAGAGACTTAATAGAATAGACGAGATAAGACGAGATCAGGCGATATAAGAAAAGAAAAGACGGGAGAATTGAATACGAGGTGAGACGAGATGTGACTAAACTAAAAGACCCTAGATGAGGCGAGACGAGACGAGAATGTAAAATACGAGCCGATAAGAAATGAGACTAGTCTAGATGAGAGTATCAGACACGAGACTATAATACATTAAACGATATAGCAATATTAGCCGATCAGGTTTTTTGCAAGGAAGCGTACCAAAAAAAATTGTTCGTTGATCGCTAGACTGCAAAATAGGAGTACACAGTAGGAAAGGCAAAGCGAGATGATCTGGAGCTAGAATAGACGAGAGTAGAGAAGATGCGATTAAAAGAGACAATACTTAATGAGACGAGATAAGACTGGAAAAAACGAAACATGAAGAGAAGAGAAGAGTAGGAAATGCGAGGCGGCAGAAGATGAGGCAACACTAGACGAGGCGTTACGAGATGAAACTAGAATATACGAGAGTAAAATATTTTAGAGACTAGAGAAGACAAGATAAGACTAGACTAGACAAGTTTAGAAAAGAGAAGACAAAAGCAGAAAAGATGAGGCCAGACGAGATGAGGCTAAAGTAGATGAGAATTGAAAAAACGAGACTAAACTAGAAGACACGATAGTAGAAGAGACAAGAATAGAATAGACGATACTAGAAGAGATCATATAATAATGGACTAGGCGGGATTAGTAGAGGCAAGACTAGAGTAGGAAAAACTAGGTGAGCCGAGAAGAGGGTGAACATGACGCGAGTAGAAGAGAGCAGTCTAGATAAGAGAAGACGAGAATAGAAGAAGCGAGGCGATACGCGATGAAACTAGTCGAGATTAGAAGAGACAATATAAGACTAGACTATACAAGATTAGAAAAGATGAGATGAAAGTAGGAAAGAGGAGGCGAGACGAGATGAGGCTTAAGTAAACGAGAGTTGAAAAGACGAGACTTAACTAGAAGAGATGATAGTATAAGAGACGAGAATATAATTGATGATACTCGAAGATATAAGACTAGACGGGAGTAGCAAAGACGAGGCGAAAATTGACGCGAAGAGATGTGAGGAGATGGGACTAAAATGGGAAAAAACGAAACTAGAAGATATGATTCTAGAAAACACGTGACGAAGAGGGACTAGAAGGGTAAAACGAGACGAGATTAGGAGAGACGAGACCATACGCAAGGAGACTAGACTAGACTAAATTAGACGAGTGGTGAATATAAGAGACGAGATAAGAAGAGAGCAGAAGAGAGTTAAAAGGCGAAAATTGAAGAGCAGAGACTAGATTAGAAGATACAAGACGAGAGTATGAAAGACGTGGCGAGAAGAGATGAGACTAGACTAGAAGAGAGAGAAAAGTCCAGACTAAACTAGAAGATGCCATACTAGAAAAGAGGAGATATGAGATGAGACAAAAGTAGGAAAGACGAGGCGAATCGAGATGAGGCTACAGTAGACGCGAGCAGAAGAGACGGGATGGGAATAGAAGAGTCGAGGCCATACGAGATGAAACTATTGCAGGCGATAATAGAAGATAGGAGACTAGAAGAGACAGTCCAAAAAAGAGGAGATAAGATTAGACTAGAGGAGATGGGACTAAAATGGGAAAAACAAAACTAGAAAATACGTGACGAGGAAAGACTAGAATGGTTAAAACAAGACGAGATTAGGAGAGACGAGACCATACGGAAGGAGACTAGACTAGACCAAAGTAGACGAGTGGTGAATAGAAGAGGCGATATAAGAAGAGAGCAGAAGAGAGTAGAAGAGACGAAACTTGAAGAGCAGAGACTAGATTAGAAGAGACAAGACGAGAGTAGGAAAGGCGAGGCGAGACGAAATGAGGCTAGACTAAACAAGAGAGAAGAGTCGAGACTAAACTAGAAGATGCGATACTAAAAGAGAGAAGATAGTACACTAAACTAAATGAGATGAGACGAGAGTAGGAAAGACGAGGCGAGACGAGACGTGGCTAGACTAGACGCAAGTATAAGAGGATAGACGAGGGAATAGGAGAATAGGAGAGGCGACGCGATACGAGATGAAATGTAGGCGATAACAGAAGATACGAGACTAGAAGGAACAGTTCCAGAAAAGACGAGATAAGATTAGACTAGACGTGATAGAAAGAGAGAAGACGCGGGCAGGAAAGACGAGAGGAGATAAGGCTATACCAGACGAGAGTAGAAGAAAAAAGTCTAGAAGAGGCTACGAGACGAGCTTCATCATACTCGTCTAGTGCGAATCGGTTCTTTTATTCAACATTTTCAACCAGTTTTACGCGTTTTCACTTTTTTATAATAAACCAGACATATAAAAGTTGTTATTACGTCTGCTTCAAAAGAAACTTTACGATTGCGCTTTTCTCAATCCTTGGACAATAAAAGTTTAAAAACCCGTTTATGCGTGCATAAAGAAGGTCGGACTCGCCTTTCCAGCGAACGGTGTTCATCGTGCAGAGCTGTAAAATGCGTTCAGCGTGTACGTTTTTATTTGTGGTTGAGACACAAAGTAAAACGGTTATGTCATGCGCAACCTGAGAAGTGTGATGACCGCGTTGGAGTCACTACACTTAACGCGGTAACTAGTACACTCGAACTCAAAAGATACGAGCTCCAAAAATACGGCCGCTCCATAGAGACGAGCTTGCTGGCTCCAAAGGAGCGAGCGTTATTCTTTCCTTCCCCCCCTCCCCTGTTTGAGTTAGGGGCGCGCGTTTGTGCGCTGAATTTATTTCTGCGTGCGCGTGCGCATAGTAGGCCTGTGTGAGTTCTCACAGGAGTGAGTCGCAGGAGTGGGAACCCCCTTCGCGGTCGTTTCTTTGGAGTGTATGTCTCCCGATCTTCTTGTATCTTTGGAGTTCGAGTGTATTAGCATCATTGCCTGTTTATCGCCCTAGTCAAAGTCAAATTTATTTTTTCTTTTTCAACTTTTCAAAATGCTTAAAAAATCTCAAAATTTAATCTTAAGATCTTTAAAAAACTAAATTTTTTAAAACATTTAATGGAACCTTTTGAAATTTTTAAAATTTTTTTGCAATTTCTAAACAAATTTTTATATTATTTAATGTTTGCTCAAAACTGAAAATAATTCTGAAAAATTAGAAAAAAAGGTCTTTAAATATTTCAGATTATTTTTTGACAATTTTGGAAATTTTTAAAAATATTTGTAAATATACTCTTAAAATTATTTTTAAAAATAAAAGAACTTTTTTAAATTTTATAGTTTTAAATTAAATATTGGTAAACTGCAAAATAGAACAATTTTAACATTTTAAGAAATTCGCAGAGAAAAGTATTACAAGTAACAATCGTAAAATTTGTATTTATTCTTTTAAATTATTTTTTGTTTTAAACTTTTTGTAAGTATTCTGTAAAAAATTAGTTTGTTAAACAAAAAAAAATCATTCCAAATTTTCCCGGAAATCTTAAGAATTTTTTTGTTATATTATTTTCAAACTTTAAAAATCCTTAAAGTGCTTCAAAATTTTATTTTAAAATCTTCAAAAATCTATATTTTCGTTAAAATTTTGTTGGAAGCTTTTTAAATGTTAAATTACTTTTGATTTTTTTAAATTTATAAATATCTCTTAAAATGTTTTGAATTTG
>JAAAKG020106251.1:0-15652 GCA_010014905.2 Druon quercuslanigerum | reverse complement strand
CCTAAATGAGCCCTAAATTATGAAAAAGGTTTCATCTCGATACCTCAATAGTGTTGTGCCAGCTTAACATACCTGGGTCTTCGACCCATTTATTTCCTTGAAATCGGTACTACTTACGCTGAAAGATCGTCACTCGACCAACCTATGCAACGCGACAAATTTCGCGTTAGTGGCGTCGATCGCGCCATAAGTCTCTCTCAGTATTTTTGAGCCAATTTTCCCATGTACAGTACAGGGTTATTTAAAATTCCATAAAAATATTATCTCTTAATACTTCATAAATTATTTCACTCACACGTAAAGTTTCACTGATTCAAATTAAGAGAGCAGCCTCATGTCAGATTCATGGTAAAGACGAATTTATAAATACTTTTTTCAGAATAAATGATTATTGTATCGTCAAATTAAAGTTTTCAATTATTTTAAAACTAATTTTCAGTTTTTGAAACATTTATTATATGTTTAAATAATTTTTCCTTCCTTCCAATTTTAAAAATATATAATTTTTCGAATTAATTATACTGTTCATGAAGGTTTGCAGTAATATTTTTTTATTTGACATACTTTGAAAATGTTGCAACAAATCCTAACTGCTTGAATTTTTGCTCGACTAAATCATTAAAACTGAGATTTTCCCGAAATTACTGACACCATTAGCGAATGTTGCAAGCAATATTTTTTTATGAATAGTTAGTATTTTTTTGAAATAATATTTTTAGTTAAAGACAACTTGGAATTTTTTTAACAATTACTAATCTCTAAATTATGCCTTTTCATGGAAAAAATGGAGAAAATGGTATCTTTTGGAATCTCTTAAAAAATGTCGCCTATCTCAAAAAAACACACTTTGAGTTTTAAGCGTCATTTTTGGGAGTTTCACAAACACCATGAGGAGGTGTAAAATTTCGAAATGAATGAATCTCTTTGCAAGCATTTATTTAATCGCATTTTCTTCGCAAACGAAACAAATCGAAACACTTGGGATGCAAGATAGGTGTGCCATTTTTTTTTGATAAAAAAATACGTTGGGTGCTTGACGTCTATATGATGTAATTTTTTATGTGCACCTTCATTTGAAAAGAGTCCTTTTGGTCAGTCTTAGTAAAATATTTCACACAAAAATAAAGAAATAAATTGAAAAACAGAAATCGTGTAATGAAAATTCTATGGGTCAGGAAGTGCAGCTTACAAAAATACTGTCAGGCATTAAAATTTATTTATAAAATACTTTTTACACTGTTCATCCTGTGTATCCTTTGTTCAACCATGCTAAACATATTCCTTTAAAATCAAACAATTTTTAATATTTTACTCACTGAAAAAGAAATGATTAGATTTGAAAAAAATTTTCATCAAAATAGAATCTATCATGTACTTTTTTATTTGTTTAGGCTAAGATATATTTTTTTTATTGTTTATAATTTGGAACGCTTGAAAAAATGATAATACATAGCTAGGCAGCATAGCAGCTTATTTGTTGCGTTTTTACTCAGAGAATCAATATCTTGCATTTTACTCTAAAGAAATTTAGTTACGCGTTTATTTGACAGATTTGTTTGTTCCTTTTTTATTCTGGAAAATTTTTGTTCCATTTTTACTGCCTCACTTTTTGTGCTCCATGTTTACTTTTAGTCGCTTTATTTATCACATTAGAAGTCTGATTAATGCTTCTACATCAAAATTAATTTTGATTTCTATATGGGTAATGTATGGCCATGTATATGTAAGGCGGCATAATTTTTGACGACACAGACTGTAAAAACCAAAAGTATTATTTCAGGGATGGTTTCTGGATTAAGAAAAAAAGAGTTTCATGTGGTATTAAAATGAGATCACTGGTGGAATCCTAGAATCGCTTGTTTTGCATTAAAAGCTACAGCATTCATTTATGTAATATATAAAATATATTCAGAATCATATATATTTAAATATATATAGATATACATTATTATTATTATATTCACCAATAAAATTAACGATGGCTGCCAAAGTGAAGACAAAAGTATAGATCACCCGCATTTCCGCAAAGTAGGGAAAAAACTAAGTAATGCTTCAGTAATTAATTTGCTTAACAAGTAGTTTAAAGGAATATTCGATTACATCATCAGAGTACAAATATATACATAAGTAGCCTTGTATAAGTAGCCAAATTGTCCTTCGCAGATATGGATATCGTTTTAAATTTGTTATCAGCATTATTATAATGTTAGTGAAATCAGAATAATAAATCATCTAAAACTAAAAAGAAAAGTAACTGTTAAATTAAGTGGAAACGATAACATAATAAGATACCTGTTCTTCAATTTGTACTAAATGAATCAATCCAACATCCTAAGCACAAAAGTACGTTACTTACTTCTAACGTTAAACAAATTCAGACTTTCAAATCTGATAATTAAAACGTAAAAAATGGGACTAATGTCATTCTCAACACTCACAGAAAAAAAATTTCAAACACTATTGTCAGGTAAAACACCTCGTGTCAACTCTCGAAATAACAAACAGAGAGCAATGTTGCGCTCGATCAGTCGCAGATGGCGACACGCGTGAAAATATAACCTTTAAACAATGCAAACACGTAACAAAAGGTCTGTAAAACCTGTATCAAAAATATATGTAATCTATTCTAGAGTGTGATTAAACTATTGCTAGTGTCATTACCTTTGAGATTTTCATGGATTTAGCCATAGTATCTGAGCATTCACCCAAACTGGGTCACCCACCCAAACTGGGACATTAACGTTCTACTCCAATATTGCAAAAACATCACAATTAGATTGTAATAAAATAATAAGTTTTTGGATTAGCACGGACGCATCTGTAATGCGTTCTACTACCACAAGAATTGGTTTATCGTAAATAAAAACGTTATTTTCAGAATTGGAA
Organism: Druon quercuslanigerum; assembly: GCA_010014905.2. Classification (NCBI taxonomy): domain Eukaryota; kingdom Metazoa; phylum Arthropoda; class Insecta; order Hymenoptera; family Cynipidae; genus Druon; species Druon quercuslanigerum. The sequence goes on along the minus strand of JAAAKG020106251.1, from coordinate 12,766 downwards.
TTATAAGTGGATCACAAATTTACATAGGACCCCAAATTAGCACAGGGTTTAAAATAGACATCGGGTACACATTTGATATAGGGCACAAAATATAAACACCTGAAGCTACAGAGCCTTTTCTTGGAAGCTCTCGGTGCCTACTTCGACTAATCTCCGTATAAGAAATAGTAGCACCTACTGATTTTTGTGCAAAGAGCGCACGCTTTCCGTGTAATTCCGGGAAGGTTAATACCATAGACGGTAATGGGCGATTGCTAGGGTGGGGAATATTGCTGTACGTGGAGGGCAAAATTAACATTGCGGATTGTTGCACATGCGTTCTTTCGTCAAGGGCTTGAGTCTGTTTTGTAGCGCATGCTACACTTGATGTACATAATTTTCGTTTAAAGAATTAATGTTCAATCAAAGATAGTTCGATTTTCTTATCAGAATCTATTATTTTAGTTCGAATCTGAGTAAAAAAATGAAAAAAAAAGGTTTAGAGGAAGGACGAAAAAAGTTCTTGAAATTAGATTCATCATTTCAGTTGAACCTGCATCTATTTAGTTGCAAATTTAATCATTATCTTAAAAAGTAATTTTTGAATTGAAAATACTACTGCATATAAAGGTGAAGATTTGTCTTTTGAACTTTTTGTCTAAATTTGATTTAGAGTGAGAGATAATTGATTAAATTTAGCAAATATCTTTTTTAACACTTTATTCTTATTTATAACTTTATTATCCTATTTTCATGCTAGTTAGTTGCGTTTCTTTAAATATCCAGCTTTTCGGCTCGACTTTTAACCGAGCAGGTGAATTTTGAATAAAAAAAGATGAATTCGAAACCAAAAAACAATTCTTGATTAAATCCTTATTCTTTGTAGTCTACGATTTCACTAGGGTGTATCCTTGCATGTATCTTTAAGACAAACAGGACAATTGCTCACATAAAATTTTCCCATATTTTTTTGTAAGATGTCGAGAGCAAATTCTGCTTGCTTAATTGAATTTATTCTGCCCAGTGTCATGCCAGGCGAACTGATAAGATATTCTCTATAATTATCCCAGTCAATTGCTTTAAGATTTCTACCTTTGAATCTCAAGTCCAGCGGCTTTTAAGGAGCACCATAACTTTCCATGATCCGAGAGGGATGCACCTGACGATACACGCCATCCCCTGAATACATCTTTAATATGTATTGAGTATTAGGTCATATCAACTATTTCGTGATTCTGGATGTTCACGAATGTAGGAGTCTTTCTCATCCTAAGACGAATGATCTGCGTTAGAATCACATTTATTGAGAAATCGTCATTCTTCAACGCAGCAGTAGTGCACCACATTTCTTAACTCGCCAGATCGTGGCAGCTCCTGGAACTAAAATGTAAGCCTAAATGAGCTGAACAAATAACCTACAGTTCGCACATTCCTCCTGAATGTTTATCGATCTATATTTCCACCCAATCTGCAGAAAAAAACTTATTAAAACAATAAATTAAATATATCCTCTGACAATAATTGCTTGTGAGATAAGACGTTTTTTAAAATGTCAAGCATCTTCTGGCCTGAGGTTAAAATTTAGTTTTTGAGAGGATATTCATATTGATCGATTGCTATTCTCTTAAGAACTGCTGTTGGTGTCATTACTAAAGCGGCAATCTTCAAATCTTGAAATAAACCTCCAGGTTACACCTCTTCCTTTTGTAACGAATTTTTTTTATGTTGAATGTGTTTTAATTTTGAATTCAATGATTTGCCTAAGTTATTTTTCCAAGAGTTAAAATTAAAAAAAAAAAAAATTTTAAACCAATTAAACATCATATGGAACGAATCGCTTCGGCATGTAAATTTGTTCTAATGGCATGGACATTAAATAAGATTAATATAAAAAAATAGATTTCAAGTGAGAGAGCGAAAAATAGTCTTTATTCATAAGTCAAGCTATAATGATTGTTAATAAACGCTATAAAAATCTCTCACGCAATATAATCAAGGAAGATATACAACATAGATAAAAGGTCGCATACACATACATACATACATTCATGACCAAAAAGTTTAGATTCAGTCCTATTTGTTAAAAATGCACAGAAAAAAAACAAAGATAAAAAATAAAAATGGAAATTGTCATCCCTTCACTTTTTGGGTCCCAAAAATTAACAGAAAATAACGAATCGATTTCGAATCAATAACAACTGAGGCATACATTTGATACTCACACACATGTAAAGTTTTTTTCACTTATCTGTATTCGAATGAGTGTCCAGATGTAATGAAAGTTTTGATCGGAACGTCCAATTCATATATTCGTCCAGATGCTTAAGAGTAGTATGAGAAGAGATCGTTGTTGATTCGCTCCTCTTAAAAGATTTCGTTGTCGTAATAAAGTTAGAGACGATTGCATCAGTGATAAAAAGACAAGGTAGAGGTACGCAAAGTAAAAATAACACCACACTGGAACAAAAGTTAAGCAAAAGACGAAGGACTCAGTCAAGATTTGCCTTTTTTTATAAGACACTCCCGGATAGTATTTTCTTTTGAAAAATTTATATAATACAAATATACCTGGTTTGACGCAGGCCACAGCTCAATCCTGCGTGGTGTCGGTAATTAACTATAATCAGAGCGGGATTATTGCGAATATGTACATGAACCGGAAATTCGCCCTTGGTACTCATAGCATTAAATGCTCCGCCCAATTCAAATATAGATCATCGATCCAAGGCTCCTTCTCCAATCATAATATTCCGATTCGACCGCGCTTTATAGGATTTTAGCGGGACATTACTTATTTCAATTGCACGAACAGACTAAGCATTTCCTCCCTTGTATTTCCTGGCGCCAAAAAATTATATTTAGCCCGCGCTTTTAACATTTTTAGAGGGAGATAATTTATTCCAAACTCATGAACAAACTGAGCATTTCCTCCCTTGTATTTCCTGGCGCCAAAACATTATATTTCGCCCGCGCTTTTCACATTTTTAGCGGAAAATAATTTACATACATGAAATCGCCTCACTTTTCTTCACTAATCCTGCTTCAATTGCCTTGACATCTTCTGTGCTCTGATTTTATTCATAGTTCTGCTATTAGAATAAGGCTATCAGAATCTATTTTGGCATTTACTTCTGTTCATTTCGATACTCTTGAATTGGTATCGTGTAGGTGACTCCGAGATGGTTCCCCAGTGATTAATTCCAAAGTATGCTGTAAGGCTCCTTCGTTGATTTTCATCTTTTATGGAGCAGGTGCTTTTTCGGAGGGGAGAGAATTCATTTTTTTTGCATGAGTAGCTAATAAAGTATCGAGATAATCTCTACGGAGAGCCGCTAGTGAAGATAAAATAATTTTACTCTGAGAGGTCATCCGATATGACAGAGACAATGTATAGGTCACTACACTCTAGTAAAAATTGGCCATCGACAAGATAGTTTACTCTTAGCTGCGGGAGCTGTTCGAGTAATCGAATGCCACACGATTTCCGCTGTTTATGCGAGTTCATGCTGATACTTCCACCCTTCTGATCACAAATAATTAATGATGAGGCTCTTCCTCACATCGACCATTGCTCAAATGACATGAACGAGGTGGCAATCAATGAGTCACACTTCTCAGGGATAAGTTTAGACCCTGACCTCGATCATGCAGATCATACTAAAAAAAACACTATAAAATAAGAGAAAATCGTTACAAAAAACCTCTCAATAAGAATTTCTTTGCCTCTCAAAAAGGTAGATTTATAGGAACCATAATCTGGATAAAATGTGTCCCTACATACATATGCAAATGAAGTGCAATATTTACATAGAAGTCAGTCTATCTTTCCTACTATTTTATTTGCCTTTATCGTGAAACAAAGCTTGAAATTACAAATACTCATTTGTTTCACTTTTTTAAAGTTTCCTGAGATCTACCTTTTATTCGGCTTATTGTCTTGAGTCACAGAAGCTCATGAAACCATTCTGGAAATTTTATTAATTCCTAATCTAATGGTTCCGTGTGTCAAAATTAGAAAACAGCCATGGTATCTCAACTCAGCCTAACAAATTTTTACCTCACTGCATGAGTTCTTGTAGAGAACAAGTTGCTCATACAGACTAGGTTTTGAGATTGTTGAGAAGCCAAAGATGTCTTTTTCCGCCTTACTTACTCCAAGCCGTCTTTTTTTTACTCAAATAATTTGCGGTTTATATACTGGCATCCTCAGGTCCCCATAAGCATGGGTTGCTTAAGGATGAGCGTGTAGCTCTACAGTATCACCTCACATTATCAGAGTGGGACGAATTGGGAAAATAAGGGAAAACGAATAAAAGTGTGTTTTTTTTTAATCAATTGGATTTCTTTTTTTAGCACTAGTCACTCAGTCTTCCTTACCTGCTTTCTAACATGATTTGTATACCGTTGAAAGTAGATTGGACTTCAAATGAAAATTGGTCGTTCGAAGAGTGGAGAGCCTAACGTGCTTTCGCTTCTAATGCTAGGCGTCGACTGCCGATCCCGTAGTTTTTCGGTTATCAGCCTGGTCCCAAAGCCGTGACTTGGATCATCCCTTCTTCCTAGATTGGTTGCACAAGCAACGGCACCAGTTTCGTATAGTGGTTTTTGTGACCTATATAACTCTTTCGTCTAGGAATTTGCAAGTCATTGCAGGAGTGTAATTATTTTCTGGTTCACCCGCTCTTGCATCATTTTTACCAATATGAATTATTTTTCTATACTGACCCATTTCAGCAGAAAGTCTTAATAAGAAAGATATTTTAATTTATTTTTGAAATAACAATAGAGAAGACTAAATTTTAATTTTGCAAAATTAAGATGGAATTTTATTTAAGAAGAGATCGATTTTTTGCCATGAGAGGAGAACAAATGTACAGTATTATTTGCAGTTTCTATGATCTCTTATTGTTTTCTACATTCAAACGATGATTGCATTTTACCAGTTAGGTAGAGGTGATTTGTTTCAATAAGTGGGCCTTCGGGAATTCAAATAAAGTCGTTGCCCCCTAGTGTCCTTATATTTCAAGATTTGCTCGATACTCATGTAGCCTTCCGGGGGTTTATCTTGGCGTTTGACTAGCCTTGCAGTCAATGTAGGGCCATTTGGCATTGTTACAAAAACGTGATTGCGACGATCGAAATTGGTCATGCCAACGTGAAAATTGTCAAAACCTACTGCTGTATAATAAATGTTTTTCCCTATACGCACGTAAGCTTTATCTGAGCCATGTTTGGAAGCATCAGGTTCGGGATGATTGAACTGCACATAGTTGAGTGAAGATTTTGAGAGAAAACGATTAATTTCATCTAAATGTATATAAGCGTAATGGTCATCAGGAATCTCTTGTCCTTCCAACCAGGGAATTATAAGGCTGCTGTTGACCTTGAAGATATCGCTACCATAATAATGCTTGTCCGACATCAACACAGTGATGGTGTCTGGAGGCACAGGTGGAAACCAGTCTGGGTCTGAACCTAATTTTTCCAGATAAAATGTATGTTTATGACGTCTTTTCATGTAATTTGCTCCAATTAATAAATATCAAAAGTAAGCGACGAAGGGACAAAATAATTTAAAACCCACAAAATTCTAAAACGTACATAAATTAAATAGCTTGATAGGAAATTAGCAATCCAAAGTATCAGAGCAATATGGCGGTGGAGTTATATGAACTTTCCAAAAAAAAACGATTTAAAAAAAAGTGTAGAATTTTTATTGCGGAAATTTTTTAGGAAATAAAAAAAAATAGTATCCAAATGCCTAATGTCCTGCTGAAGCAATTTCATTATCATATCCCTAAAAGAGACGAATTTTTAATTAAATAAATAAATATTTGACCATGAAAGCCCATTTTTCACTCAAAAATAGAAAAATTATATTTTAAGTTGAAAAAGTTAATTATCGTAGAAAGAAAGCAATTTCATATAAAAATATAAATATTTAAAGGAAGAATATATTTACAAAAATATTAATGCAGCAGGTATTATATTAAATAAATTAAAAAGGCTTGATATTGCTGAGTTTTCTAATAAAAATATAGTATTTTTGTTGAATTTAATTTGTTTTACTATTAATTAAAATCCTGTTAGCTAAATATGATCGGTTACAGTTTTCGTTTGACAATTGATATTTTTTAGCTGCAATTGTAACTATTTGGTAAAAATAACATTTAAGAATATTTTTTAAATTATGACTTTAGGTTTTTGGACACTTAAATAATGAACAACTAAAACTCAAAGCTTTTTTTAACAAGGACAAGTATATGTATGTACGATTCGTTACAAACAATCTCTTAAATATTATGTTATACATACTTGCAGGATAAAAAAATTCCAGAAAAATGAGCAGTAGAGTTCCGGACATAATTTCCATTTTTCTCAACAGACTAAAATCTGATTCTTGGGAAATATGTTCTAAAGATACTAGACAAATAGCTGCTATCTATACTCACTTTTACGGTCGACAATCAACAATATCCCTTTATTTATTCTTTTAAATAAACAGAGTGAAGCGACAAAATTTGTTGTTTTCAGATCTCGAAAGTTCCCGCCTTTACCCGACTCATTACGCATGCATCACCGAAACTGTGATACAAAAGTTAAACATACCATTTTAAGGCAGAATAAAATTCTTCTTCGGAATATTTTCGGTAGAACAAATTATTCGATAAAAATTGTACTATCTTATAATATTACGAACAACATTTGGAAAAAGAATGATACATTTCTGTATTGTTAGGGAAAAATCTAAACATCTAAATTGACTATGGTTCTATTTCAAGCATTGTATAATTAATAAACGATTTCATTCAAAAACACGAACTGTTGAATATAACCTTCCAATTCTTTTAATTGTTTAAATTTATCTGCCAATAGATAAATTTAAGTTCTAATTTACTGCGCCCATATGACATAAATTTTAAAAGTTATATATTCTAACTGCGGTAAAGGACACATCTGAAAGTAAACAGTTTTCACAATGTTCTAGCGTTCTTAAAATCAAAGTATTTATATTTTTTAAACTTGAAAATATTTCTAGAATCATAATCAAAAACTTTCTCTTAATTGTTTTTCTAAAGATCAACTTTTTCGAGAAGGACGGAATTATACAAAACATTGATGATAATTTTTGTAAATTTTTTAAAAATTTGTTGTTATTGTTATATTTGTATTGAATTCGTGTTTATTCTTGTTAAAAGTAATTTCTTTAAGTTGCAAAAAGACGCATCAATCACACCTGAGACAGAACTGTGCAGATTTCAAATAATTTGAACTCTACATGTAAAAATGGTCAATTTGAAAGGCAAGATATGTATAAATTTAGTAACTCTTACCAGATGTTCGTCTTACGCAATTTTTAACATAACCTACTGTTATAAGCTGAATAAATAGTTAAGTTTCGTAAAAATCAAGGACTCTAGTTTAGCCCTTCCAGTCCCCAGCATAGTTTCAAAATTTTGTAGGATCTTCAATTAATGCATTCTCACAACTGGTTTTGTAAATTGAATGATCTATGGGGCATTATTCCTCAACTGCCCCAACTCTAAAAGTCATGTTTTTCGATTGTCTTTAAATTCTGGGAATATGTTCGCCTACCCAACAGTAGTTAATCCAAAAACTTATAGACGAGGATCACCAGCCCTCCCCAAGTAAAGGAGAGTTGAATTTTCAACCCCAAAGCCTGCAGGGGTAGTTTCAATCGCCTGTAACTTCCTTTTTAATTACGCGATTTAAATTTTTATGAGGGTTTTGGAAAGTGCTTTTTACACGCTTTTATCCTATTTTATTATTATTTTCATTTATTATTATTATTATATTAATATAATTATTATTTTATTAACAAAGAAATTGTTTAAACAATCTTTTCAATAAATCAATTGTTTAATCAACTTTTTTCGCAATTTAGGCATCTACGATTTTTTTTGAAATAGTCGCAAAAGAAAGCTTGACTTTTTTGCTATGAAAAATGTCTAATAAGAAAATGTACAAATAGAGATTTATTGAGTTACAGAGCCGGTTGTAGAGGGAGTCCTCGCGCTCACACTCGGGCGTCATGCGGCAGCATACCGCGGAACAGTTTTCATGTATGCCATTTTTTGTATTACTCACATTGACCCAAAATTGCATGAACTTATCGAAAAAAACTATTCACTTAATCGAAAATATTGATTAATTGAGCGATTGGGTACACAAACAGCTTACTTGTATTTTCAGAAGTCACTTGCTCTTCATTTGTTCTCTACGAAATTATGTGCAAAACAAAAGAAACACAAGTGACTTCTGAAAATACAAGCAAGCTGTTCTTGCATCCAACTGCTCAATTGTTAATACAAATTTCTGAATTATACTAAAAACACGGATAATTTACTACTCCTGTGATAAAAACTATATTTTTATACTGCTGTGAATTCAACCTGTATTTACATAATATCTATGTTACTGATATCAAGAAAGAAAATCGTTTTAGTTTATATGAGCTGAATAAATTCTGTTGATTTTGTTTTCTATTCATTCTGAATCCGAAGCTCAGATGATTTTATAATAGATATTTTTTTGTAGCTCTGCTTGCTTAAATTAGGGAATATATTCATGGTTAGTTTTGTCTGATATTAGAACTATGGCCAATAAAAATTATTTTCAAGTAATAATGGCAACGAAAACAGATTGGGGCAATCGTTTTGCAAATCCTTTTTGCAGAAATGACTTATGTACTGGACGCAGCTTGAGACGTGTGACGGTAAATCAAAGATCCGCATTTTCTACATTAACGAGTAATGCAAGGATATGTTATGTTTGTAGAAAACAATTTAGTAAAGTTTTTTACAGAAGCCTTCAAATGAAACCAGTATGGAAGAAAATGCTATTAGAGTGGAAGAAGATTTATGTGATGACAAAGCTGATAATGATATTGCAGGCAAAGAATCAATTAAAGATGATCCTGATTTTCTATTGGTTAAAGAAGAATTTAAATATTATGAAAATTGTAAAGACTGTAAAGATCCTAATCACGCAGCGGGCCTAAACGCTGCATTTCAGAACGGCTAACGGTGAAATTATTTATTGCACATTATGCAACCTGCGAGAATCATCTACCAAAACTATCAGCAGACTTTATAAGAACAGGATAAATCTCATTATCTCATAAGACTAACGAGTATAAGTGGAGAAAGTGTAGCATCTGCGGGTATAAGAAGAAAAATCATCTCAAACTAAAATTAATTAATCGTTGAGAGCAAAGAGGTAATATACCATTTGCTCTAGATCGCGTCACACGAGGAAATCTGAGATGATGAACGCTGGAAAATGTATCATCTTCTTTTCGAGTTGAAATTGACTGATGAATAATGTTCGATATCCTCGCCTGTTGATGAAGCTTTGTCTGGTATTTCCTTTTAGCCGCAAAATTCTTTCCTGTATTGCATTCATAGCTTTGAATTGAACACAGTACATCAAGAAGTGTGCTTGCCCGCTCCAATGGAACGAGAAAATTCCCCATTGTACCCCCCTATAAATTGAGAGTCATGCGCACGCGAATGCACGCAAACTCGATTTGCGCGCGCGCGTAGTAGGAGCACATTACCTTCCAAAATGTAACCGTCATAGGAGTGGGAGTCTCTTTCACGCTCGTATCTTTGGATTTCCCTATTCCCGAACTTCTCATAACTTAGGAGTTAGAGCGTATAAACAAGTAAAGGTTAATATTATTAACTCGATAGTGCTTGTATATTAAAATATAGTAACATGCACGCGCTAACAAACGCACTAAATTTTGTATTAGAACTATTCTATTCACTATTTTAGTTCATTAAAGTAAATATTTGAACAGCATCGTAAAATCTTATTGCTTATTATAATTTTATCCCTTATAATTATAAACAGTTTAAATCTGGTTGCTGTCTGCTTCCAGTGTTATATTCATCGCTATTTATTATTGCATACATATATCCAGATATAGATTATAGAGAGATGAAATTTTAGCGAAATGGATCATAGTTGCTGCACTTTGTTGTCAGAAACTTTTTTTAGATTATTTTCTTTGGGAAAATGTAACATGTAGCCCATGCAATTTAAGAGGGGGTTATAAGAGTTATAAGAGTATTGAAATTCAGTAGTCGAAAATCTATGTATACCAGAGCCTTGTGTTCTTAAGCTACTAGATAACTTTCTAGTAAATATTTCTGGTTAACCTTACCACATCTTTTGGTTAAGTTTATCAAAATTTCTGGTAACATTAACCAGAAAATTCACAACCAGAAACTTCTGATATTTTTAAACAGAATTTATAGTAAAGCATTTTTAATACTATTATAATTGAATTAACTAGAATTCTGGTTGGTTCAACGAGAGGTTTTTTTAGCCCGAAGGCACACAAAATTTATATTCCTGAGATTTCTGCTAAAAATATAGTATTTTTGGTTGAATTGCACTGTTTCTTTATATATAATTAAATTCTGTTTGTGAAAAATCGTTTACTACATATTCTTGGGAAATTAATTTCTTTGGTTAAAAATTTAACTATTTTATTTTTTTGTTGCTAATTTGTATTTTTAGTTAAAAACTTAAATATTTCGTTAAAAATTCATGATTTTCGGTAGAAAGTTAAATTATAGATATATTAAGTGCAATATTTTTATTTAAAACTCAAATTGAAGACAAGATTTTCGAGATTCCGTCTTGTAAATTTTAGATTTGCTTAATGATTCTCTTACAGATCTTGAAATGAGTTGAAGTCATCATAAAAAATTAAAAATTCTCAAACAATTTATATTTTTTCATTAAGTACCACTCGCTAGATGTTTTCATCATGTTTAAACAATTAAAACTGGGACAGAGATAATTTTTTATTTGAGTTACACCAAAGTTATCTCTATCGAGGCTTTAATTTTTAATTGGATTTAGAATCATTTAAAGTTGTCTAAAATAATTTTAAAAAGTACTATCATTATTAATAAAAATTTTTAAGGAATAGTTAGAGTCCAGGAAAATTATATATTCACGGGCAAAAACAGTTTATTAAAAAAAATAAATAAATCCAAAGATATTACAACTTTTACAAAAATCCAGCAGAAATTCGATCTGATTCAGAAAAAATGTTGCATTGTTAATGAAATAAAAAAATTTCAAACCAAAAATACCTAAACTTGTAGCTTGAAACAAAAATTGCCAAATCGAAATTGACAGTGAAATTTTCAATTCAAAAAATTAGTTTTAAATAGATAATCGTAAACTTGTATTGTTGTGTGTACATTTTATATCATTCGTGAATTTTGTATAAATAAAAAGGTTACATAATATTAGGAAATATTTGAACAAAAAAAATTATTAACAAGCAATTGTGTAACATTTGCAGCCTTACTTTTACAATAAATGTCTATCATATTGAGAAATATGTAAAGCGACTCCGTGATTATCTATCGAGATATCGTTTTCACAAGTTACATATTTCTTCATAATGGAAAAAGTATAGTTTTACTGTTTAAACATTTAATTTATTTGTAAATACCTTAGTCTCATTTAAGATAACCTCTTTAATTTGCGATAAGACTATTGTATTAATTTTTTACATCTTACAAAATGTTCGTCTTACAAAATTTTTAAGTGAAAGCATAAAATTTATATTAATGCGGAATTTTCGTATAAACACCATAAAATATTCCCTTTGCAATTTAAAAAAAATTCCTTTTTTCCCTGAAAACAGAAAAGAAAAAGATCTTTTCCCAACCAAATACGCTTCCTTCTTTTTTTCTTTCTTTCGTCCTTTTTATTTCAAGTATTATCACTATTATTAAATCACAACAAAAAAGCAACTACCCCCACTCTTTTCTTTTCTCACTCTTTTTCTTTTCTTACTTAGGGAAAAATAAAAATATTTTTTCAGATTTCAATGGGAACATTTTATGGTGATTGTCCAAATTCGGTCGTTGGAACTAATCAAGCATCTGCAAATTCGCTGACAATAGTAGTATAGCTAGGGGAGTTCTAAAGCAGCTACGTAGTTTCAGCTACCACCGACAGATAGTGCCACAGGGCAGTTGCCACAAAGTCGATAACTGCTAGGTCGGTAAGGTAGAGCATTGCAATGGATACATGACCCAGCCGGCAAGGTGGGTCCCTGTTTTCCCATATGTGTAGTTCAAGTTATGGCCGGCAGATGGCGCCACTGTTGTGCCAGCTAAGTAGTTCAAGCTGTGGCTTGAAGTACATGAATTTTTATTTTACCTACAAATTTTTCTATTCACATAAAGTTCAAGAATTCTTAATGATTTCGGAACCAAAAGTATTATACTAGACATTTTAAAATGCCTCAATCTTGTTAAAAATCCAATATTTATACTTAAAATGGTAGGAATATAAAGCATTTTTAATTTAATTTCACAAACTAGCCACATTAATTTTTCTTCAAAGGCATAATTTTCTAATTTGGTAAGATATCTTATTTTGCCTACTTTTACAGGGTAGGCCTTAAAATTTTTTTTTAAAAACAAAATTAAAGAATGTTTAAAATATCATTTATTTAATTAATCGAATGTATGACATAAAATTTTGAACATATATCAAGGACTTGTTTGAGTCGCAACTAACAAACACTCTTTATAAGAAATTGAATTTCATATACATGAAAAGCACCTGAGTGACCCAAAACAATTTTGTAAACCCCTAATTACCAGTTACATATGAGATTTATATCAAAGTTTAGATTTACATTAAGGGGTTTGAGGATTGTCTATTTGAGGGTTTACATTCTGTACTCTATAATTCATCATAATTGGAAAGCTATAACCTACTG
>JAAAKG020106240.1:0-15652 GCA_010014905.2 Druon quercuslanigerum | reverse complement strand
TTGTTTATTTTGATTTTTTTTTATTAAATACGATGATTGATAAAATATTCTTATAGCTGGAAAATGTTTTTTTGATAAAAATATATTTTTTTAATTAAATAAAACAATCACACCAATTTACCAATTTATGTGTTATATTTTAATAAATTTTGTACATGAGTTTTCTCAAAATTATATGTAAATACTATCTTGATGAACCTCTGCACAATTTGCACGTGAACCTAACAGAATGCACGACATTGTATTTTACGGAGGTTTAGCAAACGCACGTGCATATATATTTTAAATGTCGCGGACTGCACTACCAGCAATATAGCGGTCGACGCCATATTGGAGGACGCATATCTCATAAGCAGTGACGCAACTGTACTTATCTAAACTGTGGTGAAGGCGTGTAATGGCGGAATTCGGAGGAAAATAGTGATAAATCAAGCGGGTGCTGGATCGTGTGAAAAGATTCTCTGTTGTAAAGAGACAATTTTTCTAATGTCTAATTTCGTAAATTTGAAACATATTGTCAGCGGATGGGTATTATTTAGCGCTCAAAAAGGAAAGTAAGTCGGACATAAGTTGAATTATAATTTTAGGTTAGGGTGAATTATTATCTTTTTCGTATAAAAGTACTTTTTACATGAAAAATAACTGTTGTTGACGTTTTTCATAGAAGGCGGTATAATGCACATATTATTTTTAATCAGTTTTGAAACGAAATGTGTAGACATCTGATAATGGTCGCCAAATTTCATCTATAGGCAAAACGCAGAACTAAATAATCCGGCTACGGAAAATTGCCTGAAGTGTTTAGTTAAGCTATAATTAAATTTTGACTTAAAATGTATTTAATTGAATTGTATAAATCTTTTAATTTTATACTTTTGATAATACATGTCAATTTCACTCTTCACTGCAGTTTAACCTAACTTTCCAGCTTCTTTCACTTCTTTTGTACCCTGCACACATATATTTCATTAATTAGATTAACTTGTTTATTTTTTATTGCATAGCAAATAATAATTAGGAAAATGTTGAAAATCAGAATATAACCCTCAGCAAGAGCATGTTTTTGCAATCATTTAACCAGCAGTAAAACTAATATTTCTAAAAAATTAGGGATTATACTTTTAAAAATTTAATATTATTAGTAATAGTTTCCTTTAAAGAAAAAAAGATTATTTTTCCCAAAAAAATCTAAAAATAAAAAAATTAATTATTTGAAAATGTTCTTTTCGCCTTCATAATTGACACTTGGCGCCAAGCTTTCCTTGTGCCGTTCAAAATAACACTACCTTCCACTAAAATTTCATAAACTCCGCCCCTTTTCTGCTTCACACAGCGGTTCACATGGGTGGTCGTCCATTAGGTTTTGCATCTTTTTGGAAAATACGTTTTTACTTCTTCAAATTCTTCCCAGGGAATTTTGGTCTTTCCGCGAATTTTATTCCAGCTACAACGGACAGCCTCAATCGCCTTCTCTTTTGTCACAAACGTGAAGAGAGTAGTTAAATCTAGTGATGTGCATACGTGATTTTTCGGCATCCTAAAAGTCCTCATTTTTTCACTAAATCAAAACTATTAAGCACTGTCGATTCAGGAGCTTCGATCTTATTAGCAATAATATTTTTCAAAAAGGTTTCTAAGTCGTAAGTTGCGCTACCTACGTACGATGTTATCGGCTCAAGCAAGATAATTTGTCTTATGGATTTTGGGGAGACCATAAATTCTAGAATGGTTGGCATGACATACCTTTAGATTTTTCGCGGTGAGTTTATCCACGATTCCCATTTTTTAATTACCTTGGTGAAGTCTCTCTTGCAATTTTTTTGCGAATTTTTCGGCCTGTTTAACTTCGTTTAAGGGCTGTATAATTTCCGATTTTACTACGTAGCCAGAATCCATAACTCCGCAAATAGTTTTCGCGATAATATTTAGTCTAGCGTGATGTCGACCTTCCTCTGGTATTTTTTGGAAATTAGACTCAACACTAGCAATCATGTAGTAAACCGGTATTTTTTGTTTCTCAATTTCCAAGCCGAAATTTTTCCCTAGACGCAGGATAGATTTTCAAACCACTTATCTTATTTTATGGAATGTCGAATCATTAATTCTTTAATTATTAATATGAAAATACAAATTTAAAACTCAGGTTTATGAATAAAATTTTTTTTCGATTAAATTTAGCACTCTAAAATTTGAACGGTTCAAGTGTGCATAATTTTTAATACTCGAACTATAGTTCAATTTTAACAATCTTGATTCAATTTATATTTACGGTTGCTTACTTTGAAACGATTTTTATGAAAAGTTTGAATTTTTAATCTCTTTTAATTTTTATCTTTTTAAGGCACTTGTGCCGAAAATTAGTTTTCTGAAAATAAAAAATGTTTTATGATCAGAAAATTGCATTGATGCTATCAGTAATTTTTTATACAGGACTAAAAATGGTGTCTTAAAAAAAAAACGTTAAAAATTTCAAAAAATGAATTATAACAGTTTTTGTGATTTAATTTTTCTTTCCTAAAGTCGCTTAAAGCCAATTAAAAATGGGAAAATATAATTGACAGTTAAATATTTTAAAGAAAAATATTTTAGGTTTAAGCATCAAAAACTGAATCTTTTTATACTTGCAAAAGTTAAAAAGTAAAATAATCATTGAAAAGTTTAAATTAAAAATATTTTAAGCTGCATTACATCACATTGTATACAAATTTGTGTCATTTGAAGCGGTTTTATAGATCTTCGCTGTAAAATTTTGTGATTTGTAAATTCACCGTTGAAAATAAATTTACTGTCATTTCTCGGATTATCAGGTAATTCTGTGGTGTCTTCTGATTCCACGGCTTTTCTGAAAAGAGAATTTAAAATTACAAAATGACGATTTTCAATTTTTTGGCCTTTATTTTTAAATTTTATATACACAAACGTGAGATAAACACAAATGCCGATGACAGAATGTGATATTTTGATATTTTTACTGTCGATGTGAACAATAGACGTGTTCACACTAGATATATTTTAAAATTCCTTGTCAATGGATTTTTCTTGCCTAATAAGCAATCCTCACATTCTTCTGCGGTCAATACTTGAACCGTACCGATGGCCATGTTCATTTTAATCCGTCTTGAATCTAAATCAGTACTTAGACATAATCCAGTTAAAATTGTTTGTCGATTTGATGCTTTTTCCAATACTGCATATACGTCACCACTGGCCGTTGATAATACGATTTGTTCTGTGTTTGGTATGGGCCTACGAACACAATTTTTGTTTACCAATTGAATTGGTATGTTGGGGGGAAAAGTGTATCTTCGAAGTTCGAATATCAGGGTCCGATTGTTGCGGGGAGTAAGACGAATAGATTCAAGTTCTTCAAAATCATATCCAACTAAGCGAGGGAAAATTTTCCTGATAGGAGATCTGGATCTGTGACGAAGAGGTGGCTCAGGAAGTTTTGGAGACCTGGCAGAAGAATTAGGTAAGGCAAGAGAAAGAGTCGTGTTTGGAAAATGTCTGTCAGCAGAAGAAGAAGAAGGTTCACCTTGAGAAGCAGTACGATAAGGGTCACCATCAGGCAGAGACCTGGACTGCGAACTTAATTCTGAAACCAGAAATAGAAGATTGCATTTATTAAAAGTACCCTGGCTGAACAACTTTGGCCCGTCGAAACTTTTAATTTGGCTAAAGCCAAATCGAAAAGCCAAATCGGGTTGGTATTTCTCAGAAAAATATTCTATGTTTTTGTGACGATGGTTGTTTTGTGAAATAAAATGTTATCTCCTGTTTCGATATCATGCTGAGCCACTGATAATTGCTTAAGATATTTCAATCTGTCCGGAAGAGCTTACTAATCTCCTTGATTCTCCAATATAGTCTTTGCCATGAGAGCAAGGGATTTTATATAATCCCGGAGCACTGGTTGGTGCGTTTTTATCTTTAGCGTTGTTAAGTGGTAAATAAATATTTGAGAAAGATTTAGATGTTTTTCTTGTAAGAATTATTCGTATTTGTTTTGTGACACCTTGATTCAGGGTATACTGTTAAACAAATTTAGGATTCTACAACACTTCTACACGACTTCTACCATACAAGTGTAAGGTAAAATTTTAAACAAAATTTTGCACGAGGAAATCACAGAAATAATGGAGGTTACGAAAATCAGGGAATTCACTGAATACAAAGAATTTCCGGATTTAATAATATTTCTGAAATTTAAGAAATTCATAAAAATCACCGAATTCGCGAAATTAATAGAATTAAAGGGACTCCCAAAATTTATGGCATACATGAAATTTACGGTAATAATGGAATTCAGCGAATTCACTGCAATCGCGGAGTTCAAGGGCTTTGCAAAATTCATCGAATTTATGGAGGTCGTGTAATACGCCTTATTTATGGAATTGATTAAATTATCGAAATGAAAGGAATTTACAGAATTCCTGTAACGCCAGGAATTTACGAAATTTATGCAGTTAAGCGAATTCGCAAATCTCATGGACATAAAGGAATTCACGAAATTTATGGAATTCAAGGAATGCGTGGATTTCATTAAATATATAGGATTCATGTATTTGCGGATTTCATGAAATTAAAGGAATTCGAGTATTTTAAAGAAGTCAAGTAATTCAAGGAATTCACGGAATTCATGAACTGCTAAGAATTTACGGAATTAAACGTATTCACAGAATTTACGGAGTTGAAGGAATGTATGGATTTAATGGAAATTCTTTGACTCATTAAATTTTATGAATTCTTTGAATTTCAGCTAAGAGAAATTGAAACAATATGTAAGAACAGGAAGAAAAGGGAAAATAGGGAAGGAGGAGTGTAACAGGAGAAAAATAACTTGAGACGATTGTGGAAAGAAAAAGACAAAGGCGAAAGGAGGAACATGGCGCATAAGTAGCAAAAGCAATCAATGAAAGTAGGGTGTGGGATGTGATGAATAGGGGTAGAAGGGACAAAGAGAACGTTAATGAAGAAATAGAAATAGAGGAATGGACAGATTATTTCAAGGGTCTATTAGAGGGAGAGCAAAATAACACAAAAGAGAAGAAGAGCAGGATAGTCCAAGGAGAAACGAAGGAAGGGAACGAAATAACAAAAGAAAAAGTGGATGAGGCTAATAGATAGGCTAAAAAGAAACAAGGCGACACGAGAAGATGGGATGGAAAACAAAGCGATGAAGTATGGAGGAGAAAGACTCAGAGATGGGATGTAGAAGATCCGCAACAAGGTCTGCAAAGGAGAAGGGTGGCCGGGAGAGTGGATGACAGGACTGGTAATACCGTTTGTTAAATAAAGGGAAGGAAAGAAGGTAGAAAAAACAAACTGAGAGATTTAATGTCTGATTTAATGTATATGCAGAAATCTTAAGAAAATAGTTGAAAAATCAGGTAGAACAAGAAGAAAGTAACACTATAGGAAACATATACATATTTATTTAGGGAAAAAGGAAGGGAAACTAGTGTAATTGTTCGTAGATTTCAGCAGCGTTTGACGCCGTTAAAAGAAAAGTGCTATGGCAGGCAATGAAAGAAAGGGGTATAGAGGAAAAGTTGTTGGAGAGCATAAAATAAATTTTTACTAAAACCAGGATTAGGGCGAAGATGCGTAAAAAAGGAGCAGTTTTTCTAGACAGAAAGAGGTTTAAGAAAAGGGTGCCCGTTGAGTTCATTAGTATTTAATATGCTGCTGGCTGATTTAGAGAAGAGGGTAACTTAAACAGGGAAAGAAGGAATGGTTTTGGGTAACAGCAAACAATACTCTCCAGCAAACGCGGACGATGTAGTTCTATTAGCTGTTGATGAGAAGGGGATGAATCTGATGATGAGAATCATCGTAGAGTATGTGGGAACAAAAGTTTTGACGGTGAACGTAGATAAGACCAAAATGATGTGCTTTAGAAAAAGAAAGCGCAAAATAAATTATGTTTGGAAGAGAAACGGACAAAAAGTGCAAATTTTGGAAGAGTTTTGTGACCTAGGTTTTTGGTTTGAGGCAGAAGGGTGCAACGAGCTGCAGGTGAGGAAAAGAATTCAATGTGCGAGTAAAGTGATGGGCCAAGTATGAGGTATAGTAAAGAGAAAGTTCAAGGACGATTGGAGAATGAGGGTCTGGTTGTTTGATGCGTTGTTGTAGGCGGTGTTGTGTTATGGAATGGAGATCTGGGGATAAATGGATATTCTTTGAATTTTTAAAATGCTCTAACTTTTTTAGGTTTGCTTCCATCGAAAAAACTCTTTTGGTCATTTTCGGACTCTAAAAAAGTTTTATCAAAGGCTAACTCGATTGGAGATAATGATCCGTTAGAAAACAAGAAATATAAAATTAGGATGTGTACTCTGGAACACTCTGGAACACTCTGATACACTCTGGAACGTATTGCATTGATATTCAAGAGTGGTCCTATGTCGGCACAGTAAGATTTTTTGTTTAAAACAGAGGGTAAATAAAGTTTGTGGAGTGATTTTTGCGGTCACAATGCAGCACACAGTGAAAACTATGAGTTTTGCTTTTTTTATAATGGTGGTCCTAGGACGGCATCCTTTTAAGTCGCCACATAATTTTTTACGCTCAAATCCAAGAACAAGCGGAGGATTTGTAATTTTTTGTATGAAATGGACTAATTTACACCATTTTAAATGATAAACATGTCAAATACTGTCAATAATACAACAAAGAAAATAAAAGTACACGTAGCAGAAACAAGCGCATGCAGCTAAAACACAACCATACTAAAAAACCATCTAGAGACGAGTGACAACAAAAGCGACTAAAAAAGTGCCGACTCAGGACCACCTGTTTGTTGCCCACCTATAATTAATTTGCCCGTAATAAGACAAACTGTTCAAGACCATCTCTGAGGAACATGAAGGTGTGTGCTTAACCCACAGTGCCGATCTAGGATCACTATTCTCTAAATAGTTTTCAAGACCCAGGCTGAGTAAATTTAATCAAAAAATTCTAGAAATCGGCTGAATTATGGCGAATTAAATTAAAAAGGCAACAAGCTTTTTTGCTCTTTAGAACGGGATTTCCGAGTTTATTATGGAAACGACGTCAACAGTTTACTCATCAGAATTATCAGATTTTCAAAGTTAGTTACCTCTTATGAATTTTTACGAATAATACTTTTTTTGTGAAAGTATTAACAAAATAGTTTCATGGCCAATGTATCGCACAAATTCTTATTTCCGTAGGGTTTAAAAGAAGTTTAGCCTAGTTTATAAATATATTTTACGATTGTACTTACCAATATAATTGACAATAACCACTAAAGATAAAACAAGAGTATATAAAATCTTCATATTTTCTAATTAAAGGACAAACTGATTAACTTATTAATGAATAATTTAAATAAAATTCGACTAATGAATATTCTTTTGCTTCTTAAGCCTGTATAAGCTATGCTATAGTTCGTATCTCTTCCTCAAGTGGCGTAAATATAGCTTTCCTCCGATATTTATAATTGATAAGAGTTAGCTTCACCGGTAAAAAAATTATTTACAAATTTAATTTAGACTGTGAAATGTTTACTGTTAGAAATACGCAGAAATCTCAGTCGATGGATTCAAGAGTTTAAAATAGATAACAGGAAATTTAAAACAATTTTATTATTTTTACAAATATAATGGTTAAACATTTTTAAAGATTTCATACACTTGTAAAAAGTATATTTGGTTTTGCATATTGCAAGCCATTTCACCTTATTTCAAAGAATTGCTCATACTTTTACGGTATTTTAAAGTATTTTATAGGAATTCCAAACACCTGACAAGAAAAACTTATAATTTCAATATTTAAAATTCACGACACATGAAATTAAATAAATAATTTTAACGCAGTTTAAAAGATTTTGTCGAAGTATGCGAAGGAATTTTACAGCACCTATAGAATTTTAATTAGGTTTAAGGATCTCTGATAGGTATAAAGGGACTAAAAATAATTTATAGCTTTATAAGGATTTCATAGGAAATGACTATTTGGACGGAATATCATGAGAAGTGTAGGTAAGCAAGTTTTGTAAGCTTCCACTGCAGCTTTCAATTAGAAAAATATTTTTTAATTAAATGAAATTATTTTAATTGAAAGCAATTTACGAAATTTACGGTATTCAAAAATACCAGGAAACTCACGGAATTTGTGAAATTCACCGTATTTGAAAAATTCAAGAAAATCGAGGAATTCACGGAATTCAACGAATTTACGGAATCCAAAGAATTTACAAAACTCAAGGAATTCATAATACTTTAAAAATTTACGAAATGAATAGACTTCACCGAGTTTATAGAATTCGATAATTTATGAAATTCGCGGAATTTATGGAAATGCTGGAATTCAATGTATTCATGGAATGCACGGCATTCATGGAAATCACGGAATTCATGGAATTCACTAAATTCATGAAATTCCTAACATTTTATGAATTAATGAAATTCAATAAAATCAATGAATTCATGAAGTCCCACGAATTCCTTGAATTCCATAAATTTCGTGACTTTATTCATTTGCAAAAATTTATTAAATTTCGTAAATTCCTTGAATTCCTTTATTTCCATAAATTTTAAGAATTGCTTTAATTCCTTGATTTTCTTTAATTCCTTGAGTTGCTCTAATTCCTTTAATTCCTTATTTCCTTGAATTCCTCGAATTGCGTAAATTGCATGAGTTTTGTGAATCCCGGACGTTACATGAATTCCGTGAATATCGTGATTACAGTAAATTCCGTTAATTTCTGGAATTCCGTAATTCCCTAATTCTTTCGATTCCATGAATTTTGCGCATTTGACGAATCCCGTAAATTCCATAAATTCTATAAATTCCTTAAATTCCTTTAATTTCCTGAATTCCTTTAATCCTCTGTATTCCGCGAATTTTTCGAATTCCAGACATTCCTTGAATATAATTAATTCCGTGAATTTCACGAAGGCCATACATTTCAAAAGAAATAAAAAGAAAGGATTTCTCAATTTCCGTGAATTGCTTAAGTGTCATAAATTTTGTAACTTCATTGAATCGCAAGAATTTCCTAAATTTCGCGAATTCCTTGAATTTCTTGAATTTCGTGAATTCCTTGAATTTATTGAATTTCGTGAATTCCTTTAATTCCGTCACTTCCATAAATTCTACGAATCCCTTTAATTCCTTGAATTCCTTAAATTACGCGAAATGCTTGAATTCCGTGAATCCCGAAAAATGCTTGCACAAATTGGCCGCATAATTGAATTTTTCTTTTTCATCATTTTTGTGCGGTCAAAACTTGAAATCTCGACTCTTTGAAAAAATTCAATACAAAAATCTTGTAGGACTTTCAAAAATGAACATTCTTCTTCTTTCGACTTTCTTCCACATCGAACATTGTGTTGTTAAAAATGTTGAATTTACTTTTTTTCTTGTTATTCCTAAAATTTTCCAGCAGATAACTTTATTTTTTCTGAAAAAAGCGAAAATTTCTTTCTTTTTAGGCTTTGCAAATGTGTGTCAGTGCAGAATCCAATCTGATCGATATTTCGAAAATATTTGTGCCTAATTGATACTACAGACTAGCGAGAGACAGAAAATTTCATCAAAATTGTTTTTTTCTGATAGCGGGGGTGGGTCAAAACTTGGATATTTGATAAAAGCCATCCCTTCCTGATTTAAGTTTTTTTTTAACTGGTCTGTATCTCACAAACATAAGAGATTTATTATTTACGAGCAATTCAATGCGCTCCAGGGAGTTTCACGAGCGGCAATGGAGAGTGCTCGAGAATCCACACAGGGCTACACTGAGCATCACTGCAATTTTTCTCGATTGTTTTTTCCAATTTGATTATTAAACAAAATAGAAGCATTTATCCAAAAACCGGCTTCGTCTAAGCCCTTAAACACAGTTGTTTGGGTCTCTAGTTACAGAACATTATTTATTATTATTCTGAAGGTCAGGGCAATAATGGACTATTAATATCTTTTTAGCAGAAATCCGATCTTCATATATTGTTACAGACATAAAAGGTGGTTTTATTTAAATATGATATTCCTAACCTTTTCAAAAAATCAAAAAGCATTTTTAAGGTTTTAGATTAGATGCATTTTAAACTGAATTATTTCATAATCGAAAAATCTAATAAGTGAAATCAACACAAAGTAATTACAAACTTATTTTAAATTGCATTATAACGTATCACTTGATGTAAGACTTTTGATATTTTAATTGATAAGACAGATTTATGAAAATGATTCATAAAATACCTGGCCACCTAAGCGAGCTGTAAGCACAAAGACCGTGCAGAATAGTAAGATTAGACGAATCAGTCTTTTTTCTATTTTCTTTTATTTACGCTGGAACAAATTGTGGTTTACATACGTACTATCGTAAAACTCTTTTTGATTGGATGTTTGACCCCTACTGGAGATTCCGCGATTTCTTCTGAGGTCAATTCTTGAACCGCGCCGCTGCTTATATTTATTTTCGCCTGTTTAAACCACGAATGAATAGGTTTATATATTCTGAGAAAAATCGTTTGTCTGTTTGATGCTTCTCCTAATATTGCATAAACGTCACCATTGGCCGTTGATAATACAATTTGTTTTTCGGCTGGCATAGGTTTAAGTATATTAAATTTGGTTTTTATGACAACTGATTGATTACGAGGAAAAGTGTATCTTCGAAGTTCGAATACCCGAATTGGATTGTATTTGGAAATAAGTCTAAAAGATCTAAGATCTTCAAAACTATATCCAAGTACATGAGAAAACATTTTCCTGATAGGAGACCTAGATCTTTCACGAAAAGGAGGATCGGGATGATTTGAAGACTTGGCAGAAGAATGAGGTAAGGCAAGATAAAGAGTCGTGTCTGGAGATTGTCTGTCAGAAGAGAAAGAAAAAGTTTCACAACTTGGACCACTAGAATTTGGGTCATCAATAGGCAAACACTTGGACTGCGAACTTAATTCTGCAACAAGCAACACAGAAAACGTTTTTTTTAAAGGAAACTTGTTCAATGAATTAGGCCGTAATTCAACCAACTTTAGGATGTGTAACATTATTGTTACTCAGCAATAAAGCTCGGGTGGTTGTGTAACAAGGAGTTGTAGTACCGCACACGAGAGGGGTCGGAATCCTCCGACAGGGCCCGAAATTTCGAGCGGCAACGCGTCACCATTCAGTCTTGACTCGTCCTCCTAAGCGCTTTCTGGGAATATCCTCGTCGTATTGTCTCCGAGGAATACTTCCAAAACAACCCACAACACCCACCCTTGTCAGGACCATTCCTAATTCACTCGCGGTCTTGCTGCAAACTGTTCTGACCGTCTGACCATGCCACGGACTGCCGGCACACCGACTAATGTAAGTGACAATAAATAGGCATTACCTTTTAATTCTTAGACTCTCATTTTTGTCCTTTCCCTTTCTCGACATTCCAAATCCTCTTCCCTTCGCTGGCGTTACCCCCGTAATACATTTTTTGTTTACATTTACACGAAATGTGCAGAATTCCTTAAAAATGAAACTAACGACCAAACTTCTAGAACCACCATAACATGTTCCTATTGCAATTTGAAAAAGATTAGAATTTTGTTTAAAAAGAAGGAAATTTCTTTTTTGTAGACAAAAATAAAAAAGAAAAGGCTGACAACAAAATAAAAAACCCATAACATACATGCCTAAAATGTCCCGTAAGGGTGAAACATGAAATCCTTTATGAGCATACCTGAAATATCCATCGTCAACACATCATAAATACGGCGAGTAAAATAAAATCAAGATTTATGAAAGATAATTATTCATACTAGCATAAACCTTGTTTTATTGTCAAAGCCAGTTTTTAAATTAATAGATAACTATTTTCGTTCTCTAATGTAAAGCATTTTAATGAATGCATTCTTTCTCTAATTACTTTAACTATGTAAAATTTCAACATCAGGCTATTGGAAAGCATGATCAACATCAATCAATTCCTTTATATTTCTTTGTATTTCCTGCAAGAACACAATCGTAACAGCGCACAGTGGCTAAATCGGAAATTTACTGTTCGAAATCACCTACAGTCTACAATTCTTCACTAATTTTCAATTTTTTTTGAAGTGATGAACAACAGTTGTGCAAGAGCATCTATGGATTACGTTTTCTATTTTTTATATTTATAAACAAAGAGAGAAAATGGGAAAATTTTTAATTATTAATTTTTGTCTTTTAATGAGGAACTTAATTGATCCCATTCTTAATGAAAATGAATATCGATGTGTCTAAAGAACATAAATAATAAGCAAGAAATTGAATCTAATTGTTATAATTAAATTATAATAAGATGATGTCAATATCATGCCAATTTGGCTTGCAAAGTATATTTGTAAGTTGAAATTGCCTAATTTTATCCACACGATCATATTTGGACATGAAAATTTGTTGTCTGGTTATTCGATATTATTTGTTTATTTAATAAGCAAATTATTAAAAGAAATGCATAGTTTGGTCGTTTACAGACAGAATGCAGTATTTTTGTTTCAAAATATCATTTTTTTATTGTATAATAAAATTTTATAAACAATTGCATAGCTTTCCCATTTATGCATAGACAGTGATCGTTTTACTTTCTGATCGTCTTCAATTAATTATAGTGGTGACGTTTACTACTGCAGACTTGTTAACTAAAAACGTTAATAAGACTGCTAATAATAATTACAATAATAATGCTAATAATAATAAGAAAGCACAAACATGCTGAGTATGACGAAGCCGAAATAAGCCGAAGGTAGATCATATAAAAGCAATTCATTTTGCAAGCGTGTTATACTTATATCATAAAAAGTGATAATTCTGGTGAGAATGTACCCGCATAGCGTCAAAAATCTAGCGTAAGAATCTGAATTAACCGAAATTGGCGGCATATTTTGAATAACTTAAAAAACTGAATAGCAATTTAAAAAAAAATTTATTTCAGTTAACCTTGACAATATTTACGTAAAACATTACTCTACTTTGGACTTATATTTTCTATAAAATCAGTTTATAAAATAAACAAATAATATAGAATGAGCAATATTTATCACTCCGTATTGCCCCTAATATAAATTAAAGGTACGAAGAAAGAAAACGGATTTCTTTCCGACATTTCCTAAACTATGCACTTGTTTATATAATTTGTTTATAAAATAAAAAAATTAAGCTAGACAACAAATTTTGACGATCAAATATGATCATGTAGATAAAATTAAGCAATTTCAACTAAGTAAGTTTTAAATGATGGTAATTCAAATTATTTTGGAATAAACAGAAAAAATAGGACAATTATTATTTATTAAGTTGGACTTGGGTGTCGGTGGCGGTAGAAGAAAGTGTGCAGTGACAGGTGGTGAAAAGTTTTTGCGGACTTTGTATGAAAACTGTGAGTAGAGTGTGACGGTGGAAGCCTAGAAGGTGAGTAGAGTTGTGACAAGTGAATAGGGGAGTTAAACTTTAATTTCCATTGCAATTGTGGGGTAAAATTTAGCTAATTAGGAAAATTAAGGTTAGGTTAGCAAGGGAGAGGGGTTGTTTCTTGGTAGGGATTTTGGTTCTTCATTGTGAATAAGGGTGGTTTTAGTAGTGCTGGAAGATGTTAGGGGAAAGAAAAGGGTGTCTGCAGTGGTTGCGAGGGAAAAAATAGTGTAAACAAAAGCAAAATTTGGAGCTGTAAGCGAGATAGGCTTTGAGAGAAATCAGGCCACGACATTTATCTACCCGTGGTCCGATGTCTAGTGGCCCGTCAGGGAGACGGAAAGATCGGAACGAAGGACAGCAATGATAGTCCGGAGAAAAGCGCAATAGAGAGTCCCTTTAAAAAGAGCGTACGGACACGTAGATCTCCCCCCATAAAAATTGAGGGGCAGGCAGAGAAGGGTGCTGATAGTTAAGTCAGAGGTTTGAGGAAGGGGATAGATAGAATATCTGCTACAGAGTATAGGGTGGGCTGAAGGCAAGATAGGAAAAATTATGTTTGAGGGCAGAAAGGAGAATGAAGTTGCGGTTGTGGAATTGGAGAACTCAGAGGAGAAAATGGGGGTAATGCGTGACAAAAATAGGATAAATGACAAGAAGGTTTTCATCGATCATTACTTGACGAGGAAGGAAAAAGATGTATAGAGAATGCTAAACCAGAGGGCTAGGAAGAAGAGAAGTGAAGCGAGAGCGCCGAGGTGGGGTATCGGAAAATAAAAATAGACGAGAAAAGTTGGGTATAGAATAAGGAGAAGGGGGTTCTGAAGGAAGTAAAGGGGACGATTTTAGGAACGCAGCATGATTGTTTGACACATAAGAGATAAGAAAGAGGCTGAAGGGGTCAGTGAAAAATTTATGGCATGGGGAGGAAAGGAGTACTATTGACAATATTTACGTCTGCAGCACGTGATCGATAGAGAAGTAGCCAAAAAGGGTGTACACGTTTTTTGTAGATCTAAAAAGCGCGTTCCCTTCGGTGGATAGGGGGAGGTGGTGGGAGGCAATGAAAGAGAGGGGAGTGGAGTGAGGCCTGATTGAGAGGGTAAGGGAGGTATATAAGGAGATGAAAAATAGGGTGAGAGGATGGGAGGGAATCTCTGAAGGTTTCTGGATAGATAGGGGTTTGATACAGGGGTGCTCACTTTGCGCAACGTTGTTTGCAATTTTAATCGCAGATATGGAAGGTAAGCAAGCGGCCGGGGTGTTAGGAGTAGTTAGGGTAGGAGGAGTAAGGATATGGTCACTCGAATATGTAGATAACACAGTGCTGCTAGCAGATAGCGAAGAGGCTTTAAAAAGATGATCAAAGGTTGCGAAGATACTTGCACAAAAATAGTTTAGAGTTAAATGCGGATAAGTAGAAGTTTATGGTGTTAGGAAAAAATAGGGAGAGATAAGGGAGGAGAGTGGTAGTGAAAGGGAAAATCGGTATAGAAGGTGAAAGAGTTATTAAACATGAACTTCCTGCTTCGGATAAATAGGGGAGTGGATATTTATATAAAAGAGAGAGTGAGAAGGGCAAATGTGGTGATAAGGCAGGTGTGGGAAGTAGGAAAGTGGTTGTTTGCAGATGCTTTTGTTAGGAAAATCAAATTGTTTGATTCGCTTGTGATGAGTGTTTTATTTTACGGAGTGGAGTTGTGAAGGTGGAAGGTAAGTGAGGAGGTACATAGGATACAGGAGAGGTATCTAAAGTGGACACTGGGGCTAGCAAGTAATACGCAGAACTATATTGTCAGGAAGGAGACAGGAAGAACGAGTTTAGGAACTATAAAGGAGAACCGAGCGTTTCAATATGAGGAGAAATTTTTAGAAGAGGGGGGAAGTAAGTTGGTTTGGGAATGTTGATGGGAGAAGGAAAGCGGACAAAGGAGTGGGAGGATGGATGTGAAAAGAAAAAGGTATTTTAACGAATGGATTGCAGATGGATGAAGTGAGAAGGATGCAGGCAAATTGATTGATAAAAAAAGATTCAATAATGGTACGTTGATATTTGTTTCTGTTTTTTAATCTAGGTCCAGTTTCACCAATATAGACTTTATCGCAATCTTTAAATTTTATTTGACAAAGAACACCAGATAAGATTTAAATAGAATCCAAGACTTTACGGACTCCCGAAAATCCACAAAAACAACATTCCACTCAGGCCGATCGTCAGCGCAATAAACTCACCTACTTACAAGCTAGCACGCTT
>JAAAKG020106229.1:0-15652 GCA_010014905.2 Druon quercuslanigerum | reverse complement strand
ATATGAGCGCATTTGCGGCGCAATTCAGTAGGCTAAATAAACCCCTAAAATTATGAGTGGGGGGGGGGCTGGTGTAAGTGTGCCACTTTTAAATCGATAGTTCTATTTTCAAGCAACTTATACAGTTTTCGATTCGTTTTTATATCAAAACAACTCCCCTAAAATATTTTTGCAACAAATTTTTTAAAGGTTATTAACAATCAAAGTTCTTGAACATTTTTTTCAAACATTCAATTGCTATTATTATATTGTTAAACTAATCGTTTGTTCTAAACAATTGAAAATTAATAAAACCTATCCGCTTCTGAAAGAATTCTTCCACGTTCCAATAGATTCAACAATGTCTTCTGAAAGTTTTGGTGAAAAAAAGTTTATATCTTGCAGTAGTTCAAAAGTTATTGATTTTTTTGTTACCGCGCTCCGACCTCCAGCGCTATATTGTTTATTCAAGAATTGCGAAGAAATTCGTACAATTTTCGTAAAAAATGTGTACATGCAATCAAATGATGAAAAGGGCCGTTGTACGTGTAAGTAATCGTCACTGTTTTTTTTTCGGAAAATATGTTGTTCTTTTCGGCATCAGGCTGATAGGAATGAAACGAACGAGTTTGTTTGATCGTATTCGCCTTTCAGAATCGCGATTGTAGAACTTTTTCATGATTTTCATGTTCTTTGTTGGTACAAAGGTGAAAATTAATTTTTTTGAAAAATTTCTTCGCCCACTCAAATAAATGCTTCGGAGATGTTATTAATAAATTCGAGTCTTTTTGAAAACTTGTATAATACGCGTGTCTCACAAGCACTAATTCCGTGAGAAGTAGCAAAAAAGTGCCACTCTGTATCCATTTCGAAATCTTTTTTGTGATTCATAAAATTAAAAAAATTATACGTGTTTTTATACTGCGACGCTGCTGCATCAAAAAAAAAGAAACATTTTTTTACTTCTTTATGACCGAATTTTTTTCTTTAAATGAGACATTTATTTTCCGTTAAACAAATGTATAATTTTTCAGAATTTTCATAAAATTATACATATCAAATTCAAAATGACGTTTATGTTGTCTACCATAGAAAAAACGATGTTTTGCATCATGAGAATTTTGTAATTTTTTCAAAGAATCTGTAGCTCGATTCAGATTGCAGCACAAAAAAATCAGTTACGATTACTTACACGTAAAACTGCTATTTTTTATCATTTGATTGAATGCACACATTTTTTACAAACATTGTACGAATTTCTTCGTAAATCTTGAATAAAAAAAATAAAATAATAGCTGTGTTTTACTTTTTAAAAATATTTGCACCTCCTTATGATGGAAAATCACGAAAATAATATGGGTATTTCGAGTCGCATGAAAACTGAGGGCGCCCGTATCTGAACGTGCTCGACCAGAGCTGGAGGTCGGAGCGCGGTCACAAAAAAGTCAATAACTTTTAAACTACTGCAAAATAAAAATTTTTTTTTCCACCAAAATTTTTGGAAGAGTAATCAATGTTTGAAAAAAATGATCAAAAACTTTGATTGTTAATAAAATTACAAATAATAAATTTGTTGCAAAAATATTTTAGGAGAGATATTTTTATATAAAAACGAATCGTAAACTGTATAAATTGATTGACAATAGAACTATCGATTTAAAAGTGGCACACTGGAGATATTTTGATCCATTAGTTTTACGAGGTTGTATTGTTTTATGTAAGGATGCTAGAAAATTATAAACTATTTATCATAGAGAAAAAATTATTTTTAATTGTTGGTGATAAAACAATATGTAAACAAATTAATGACGTAGTTATGCAATGAATTAAAAAAACTAGTGATTAAACAAACAAAGTATTTTTTTCAACTGAACACCAGTACTTTCCCCTGAAAAATAGGTCAAAAGTGGTCAATTTTAAGACCATATATTATGACTAATAGGGGCTAGATTACTCTTTTTTTAAATTTACTCGATATTGTATCTACCTTAATTCCAATGTAAAACATTTTTTCGTAGACTTAACATGTTTAAAAATACAGACAAAAACGTCATAACTGGTGTTTTTGCCTTCTTTTTAAACAACGGACTTCTTTCATTTTTCAAACTTTTTTTAAAAATACTTCCGAGACGCGATGTAAACATTTCTAGAAAATTTTAAATTTTCATCCGGATTATTATTATTAATATTATTATTACACCATTTAGCCGCTTCCCTTTCGGGATAGGCGTGACTCACTCGGGGGGAAGGGAGTAGTGTCAGGAAAGGGTTATCATATTTTTAGATTGATCTAGAAGTCTCGTGTCCCTCAATAAATAGCTTCAGAGTAAAAACGCGTATTGCCTACTTAATGCGGGAAAAATGTACCACATGCCTGAGCTATAAAGAAACTGTTTTCGAACATAAAAGTTCACAATCTATCTTACATTTTTATCAAATTCTAGGACAATGATACTGGATAAATAAAATAGGGGATGACATACGACAATTTTTGATAACCTGCTTTTACTTAACTGCATACAATGTCCATAACCGGCATTATTGGTCTTATGGTCCCCTGGAGAGTACAGCATTTGTTACAACCTCAAACAAAAGAAAAGATGATATCCTAGCGACATTGAAGAGATACGCATTGGAGGACAACGTTTTTCCAGGCAACGTATTTACAAATTTTGTTCGCTTGAAAAGTTCCTGTAGAACATTCCTCGTAAAATAACGTAATGATCTGCATTCAGGTCACAAAATTCAAGAAATATCAATAAATTTGACAAAGAGAGAAAGACACTGATCAATAAAATATTTTCGAAAAGAATTTTCCTTGAATTAGAATCATCAAAATAGTCATTCCATTTTTCTAAATGCAATCCCAATTAATCAAGTTTGATTAAATAAGATTTTCAGAAAAATGAGCTTATCTATCTTCTCGTATATAAGTTTCAATATTTTCAGTTTTGTTAAGAAAAACTTTTTCCAAAAATAATTTTTTGCAGATCGAATTTTTTCTTTAAAAAATCCAAAATGCCACGGCTCAGAATTTGGATGAATTACATGCATTCAAATTACTTAACATTGCACGATTTACACAAACTAAAATATCATTCAAATCTAGGACTCGCATGCGCTATATGAAAATTTGCGCGAAGCACGTTCATCAATTGCAGATAATTTCAGCATTAGGTTTCTCCTTTTCGGAACTGAAGTAATAATAATTAACAGTTTTAATGCAAAATTAATAAAAAAATTTCACCCATTTTCTAAATATTGCACTAAAAATATTTATATCAAACATATAATCAAAATGAATCAATTATTGACATAATAAATCTTGCCTTGAAGTTAGTGTACTCTATACCCTCTGTTAAAGTTTTTATCGAAAATCAACAACTTTCTCAGCCTTTATTTGTATCAAACATTCCTAACAGGTATACGATACATTGACTAACTCGCAAAATTACACAACTAACCCTAAGAAATATAAAACTTACCCCTCAAAATTTACTATGCATATCTCGCTATATAATTTTAGAGCAAAAAAAAATATCTTTTATCAATACTATCTATGACAAACCTATAGGGTTTAGCACGTTTTAGCACATTCAGGGGTTTTTTCAGAAAAATCAGAAATTTAATATCATGAAAGACAAGACTTAGTGCGATACAAAATGCAAATGTTTGTAAAACTTGATCTAAGGCATTTCGGAAAAGAATTCCTGTTTCTCGAAAAAAAATCTGAAATCTGCATAGTGTAGTGTATTATGATAATGGAGAAGTATCCAGTACAAGCTGCAATTATGTAAATTGCTTCTTCATTAATCAAATTAGGATTCTGGAGAATTTATTTCGGTACTGGCAAACGAAGTCCGGGACCTTAGCCTTAATCGTGCATAGACAACAGAAATGTTATGACAATGATATTTTACTACAAAACAATATTGATTAAGAAGTTAAGGAACGCTGTTCATACTCATATTTAATTTTTTTATACCGTTTTAAGCCTAATTTATCCTTTAAAATAATTTTACACGATATCCGTCAGAGGTATACTACCTTAAGCGCAAATAAGATTTCTTGAGAGCCTGTTTGAAATACTGGTTTACGGCTGGAAAAAGTTTACGGAAGGGAAGAAACTTTTTAACTCGAAGTGTATACGATACTTAAGAGAATATTTAAGTTTCTCACTTTAGTGGTTCACCTGGTAGTGTATCTCTTGACATCGCAAGGCCAATCACGCAAGTC
This sequence comes from Druon quercuslanigerum, assembly GCA_010014905.2. Taxonomy (NCBI): domain Eukaryota; kingdom Metazoa; phylum Arthropoda; class Insecta; order Hymenoptera; family Cynipidae; genus Druon; species Druon quercuslanigerum. Next base: position 11,437 of record JAAAKG020106229.1, on the reverse strand, counting down.
GTATCGCCATAATTTTTCCCAACGAGCTATTCCAAGTGATGTCCAATTAGCAGAATGATGATCAGCTTTATGTCTCCATGCATTCATATCAACCAAACATTAAGTTAAGGGCAGGTACAACTATACCTTGTCAGTCAAAAGAGAGGAGAAAGTATGTACTGCTGGATGGCTTCATGTACAACAATTTCCTTGTTTTCGAGTTATTTTCTCCTCTACGATTTATGTACAAGGTTACGCATGAAATCTGACATTTATTGAGATATGATAATCTTGCAACGCTGGATTTCCAATCACTCATTCCGCCGACTGGAAGTGACCACGCGTCAAATTACACGCAATAATACAGTTACCATAACGAATAAATAGTTGCACCCGAACGTTATGCTTTTTACTAATATTTTCCCGAGGCACACTGCCTGTTCAACTTGAATTAATGAATAGCCAATACCGCGGCAATGCATCAAAAGCGTCAAAAAATTGCGGAGCCGATATGACCAACCTAGAGAACGGTTAAAATATTTGGCCAAGTAGTAATAAAAAAATGAACAAACGTTTACGGCTCTTAGAGACATTTTTGCCACTAAAAATAGCAAATGAAAATTAATGAGATGGCGGGAGAGAAACGGGAAGTTAAAATTCGTTTGGTGGGTGCCATAGAATGTAGTACCAGTTTTCTTCTGCTTCAATCAATTAAAGAAATGGATTCGTCTACCGGGCAGAATGTATGTGCGATTCTGCACTTTTAAAGCTATATCTTTTCCTTTTTATTCTGCAGCATTGCATATTTATCAGGTTCGCTGCGCAACGAGTAAACGAAAAGCCACTTCATTCTGTAGTAAAGAGGTGGGAACTTCAAATGGTTACGTTGCTCCTTTTTCTTTTCTTTCCTTTAAAGCACTGTTTAGATCCAAAGTTTATTTCTCGAGTTTCTTAAAATTACCATTTAGTTGTTTACAGATTCACGGATTAAATGAAAGTACCCAAAAAAAGTTATTCCTTAATCCTTTAACGTCCAGTTTTCTGTAAAAAATAGTAAACTTTACTTTGATAAGGTTTGCCTTTTAGAAATCAAGAATGCATTTTATGATTTAAAAAATGGTTGTTTCTAATAGTGGCGCCAGGAATTACATGAGGAATCGTTTGTTAACAATGTCACTTTTTACATTTAGGATTTTTCATATCTTAAGAAAGAACGTCTCATTAGTTGAATGGAAAGTGCAACAAAACAAATAATATATTTAGTTTAAAATTGAAAGAATTTCAAATTAGCATTATTGAAAGCATGCATTTTGTCCACCCACGCACTCTGAAATGTACATGGAAATCCAGAAATAATTGTAACTTTCCTCGAAATGCTTGGTTCTAGGATTTTATTTTGCTACTTGTGCTAGATTCTTGCTATTTCTTATAAAATATACTAAAAGTCATATTGCCTATATTGCTGCCGATCCTGTTGTAAATTTTACGGACCCTTTTTCAGATGTAATACAACTATTTTGAAGAAGGAAACTAGTTTTATTGTAAATAAAGATGAGCCACATTAGCTTTCTCTACCCTATTAATTTACAGTAGTTAACTAGCTTTCCTACAATGCAAAATCACCAGATTTTTGTAAAACATACAATAATAAAAAAATTGCATTAAAAATTATAGATATATAATTTTTTAGGTGTGCCAACACTATTTGCAGCGTTTATCCAGCTCGCTGTAAAAATCGTACGATTTTTCTTTGCGCTTAGTTTACCAAAAATGCAAAAAATGTCACATTCGCTCACTAGTTTTTCCATTGCCTTGGATATTCAATTAAAACTGCCACAGATGGGAAGACATAATACAATCAGTGAAGAGATGAGTTTCATCCAATTACTTTCACTCACTTAACGTATTTTACGATCTCCCATTCAATACACTTTCTATGAAACGTAGAACTAGGTCGGCTTGATCGAATACTTGGAATACCTGCATATGTATCGATACATCAATTAACAAGATAACGACATTATAGGCAGTAGGAACGTCATGGCATATTATAGGCAATCAACGTGAGGTGGAAGTACTGTATCGTGAGTCGACATGACTCTGAACGATCATTCGCTGTACTTTGAAAGAGCTTGAAATTAATGCGATTACCTTTGCCTCGGCGATTATCTTTGTCTATCATTCTGCACTCGTACTTGAATCGAGTTGAGACCAGTCCGCATCGTACTCTCGTCGCTCACATTGCTCGTCGCTAGCGTCAATCAATGAAACCAGGGGAATATTAATTACCAACCACATATGCGATATATCTCTGTATGGACATTGTCCCCCTCGAGCGCCAAAATCCAAACAACGATGAAAATACACATTGATTATGCTATGCATAATAAACGCTCCTCTCTGGTCCGATATCTCTCGTGCGTACATTCCCGTTCGAATATTGTAGTCCCAAATTACATCCAGTTACATGACTAAGTTATCACCGATTCATCTATCTTTGACAGCCATCACTATGATCTTTGATGCAGCAGTAGTGACTCACTTGAAAACAAATCATTACTCTTTAAAGGATTAGCTGAATTTCGTTGATAAGATAGTGCCTCATTAATGCCTTAATGCCTCTTTTTCACTGTTTCAAATTTACCAGAGTAATCTCCTAACGGTTTTTGTTATTTACTCATTTTGTTTTCAAGTCTAGTTTTTCAACCAATTTCTATTTACATTTGAACATGTTTTACATAAAATCCTTCATATTTGAAATTTTCAATCTAAAGACTTTGAACTTTCCCTTTACGGCTTTTATTTTAAATATGCATTAATAGGTTGAAATCATCAGAAATTGATACCTTCAAAACTAAACAATTTAGAAATTATTGGCAAGACCTGTTATTTCTTCAATCTTGCTTAAAGTTTTCGCTGTCTACGCCAGACACTCGAACAAAATTGGCCTAATATTTGGCAAAATGTATATTCTGAATCGCATTGTAAACTTCGCACTCTTCGCCGGATGTCTGCTTCTTTGCAGGCGTTTCACGTAATTCCTTCTGTAACACGTGCACAAAAATTCCTCCTCTTCGTTACCTTTGTGCAAAGTATTTTTTCACCACCTTCTAGAAAGCGCTACTGTCGAAACTTTCTATAAGCACAAAAAGAAGAACTTTTTATGTACTCCTTAAAAGAATAGATTTTTTGGGTTTACCTTATTGAAATAGATTTGCAGGTATAATACTTATGAGGTCGCCTAAAAATATTATCTTGGTACTTATCTTCAGGATTTCTTTTTCGTCCCAGTAAAAAGTCCAAAAAGTATTTTTGGCGCAGATAAATATGACAAAATATTACTCAAACGTAAAAAATAAATAACCAAGAAAAACCATATTTAGCCTTTTTAGAAAAAATGTCAAAAAACTTTCAATATTAGTGACAGGGAAAAACTCAAAGAATAAATTTTTATCATTAAAAACTATTAGAAACAGTTTCTATGGCTTTTAAATTAAATGTTATGCTTTTTTTAATTTTAAACTATCGACACGAACTTCAATCATAAGTTCTCAACAACAACCTGTATTAGGAGTCCTATGATTCTTGATATAAAATGCTTAACACTAGGACGCGAGGATTATCTTTTCATTGGTTTTGGAAAATGGTTCCGGTGTGAGTGAAGGAACCTCTTTTTTAACGCAAAAAAACCACGCGTCCTAGTTTTGGACATTTCAATTCGGGTTTTGCGAAAATAATGAAAAAGCTAAATGGAGTATGACTACTTAAAGCCTCATCCGTGATTTAAAGTTTCCAACACTGGGGCCGTTGGAAGAGCGAGGAACACACCCCTCTCATTTTTCAGAATATATTTAAACTTATCTTTCCTCCTTTCTTAAAGACGAACCTTTAAAATTAATTAATATTTCACAAAATGTAGTACATACTTTTGATGAAAAGTCTGAAAATTTTTGTGAATTTTTCCTGATAATATTAGTATTGCGTGAAATTAGACAGACAAAAAAATACGTGTTTCAATGAGATCTAGAACTTTTTCGCACAACATTTTTCTCTCAGATCAATATCTTGCGATATTTTTCAAAAAACTGATTTCAAAATAGAAACAAATGTGAATAAAGTAGGTTATATTAATCTGTTCCAAAAATTGTATTGGGGCCTTTAAATAGGATGCAAACAGAACCCATAAGCAAGTATACAGAAATTATTTTTGGGCGACAATTTCAGACGTATACCCAAATTTCCAAACTATAAACCTTTCAAATTAAAAAATATGAATAAAATATAAAACTTTATTCGTTTTGTGGAGAATATTTAACTAGGTTTTTAGCATTCTTGAAAGATTGTTGAAACAAAACTTAAAACTTTGAACAAATCTAAGAAAATTATTCATATTTTTAAATATTTTTATCAAAAAATAATAAACAAGAAAGTCAACAATCGAAATTACTGATAAGAATGTTTTGAATATGTGCATATTTGTACATATTTGTACATATTTTTTATTATGATCGACAATTCTTCAAACCCTCTTTTATAATATGAAGGGGTTTCTAACATGTCACTAAGCCTCTTACAACGTTTACAGTAATATATAGCCGGATTATGCAAAACAGCGGCCTTTGAAGTTGGGGTTCCAAGGGTGACTGTCTTATTCTCGAGGTTTTTCGAAGAACTGTCCTTCGATTTGCGTTAAATTGCAAACCATAAAAGTTCCCCTTGTACAACTTTTCATTCTGCGTTCATAAACCACAATCCAGTTAATCAAGACTCGGTTAGAACTTGAGATTTCTACAATTGACTGCAAAACAGGATTTGAAATACCTGAATCTACCCCTCAGCTGCTTTAACCCGCCGCTTAAGCTTAAGCTGCTATTCCAGCTTTCCGTGGAGTGAATCCATAGGGACGATCGAGGAAATTGCAGTCGAAGAATTAGCGATTCATAAATACCAGACTGTTTCCTTCTAGCGAACTTCAACTCGACAAGAACTAGACCGAAGGAAAAAGTTACTTTCTCCCGGGAAAACAAGTTAGTCAATTGCATTTAGCTTATTTGAATAAATTTTTTTAAAGCGAAATGTGCATATAACATGAAGAATTGAATTTTGCGAATTATCTGCTAGAAAATGACAGAAAAATAATACGTATACTATTCATTAAATTTTTTTCTTTAATTTAAGATACTCAAAAGAATTTAAGCATGAAGTATTTTTATCTTTTTGCGTCCCTATCTACCAATACCTTTTTATACTTTTAAACATATTTACAACTTTGGATAGTGTAACAAGAATAAGTGTTTTTCCTCTTTAAATTACAAATTTGAGATTTGCTTGTCTATCTATCAAATAAACATACTTCGAGCTTTAATTCTTGAAAAAGCAGCATTATGCTAATCGAAATTCCATGACATTTGCACAAAAAGAAACTCCGTAATGCTGATAGAAGTGGAAATTTGTACCCAAGATTGTGATAAAGTTTTAGAAAAAGGGACCCCACACAAAATCTATGAAAAAGCCCCTTCAGTTTAATCAAGTTCGGTTTTCTGATGCTGGATGTGATGCTTCGAAAAATGACAGGATTTCTATCAAAGTCGGCATCATGATAGTATTCTGATCAATGCAGATAAATACGGGATAAACATTCAAAAATTTTACATTTCGTCCCAAAATCTTTTGAGAACCCGAAATTTTCGTGTAACTCAAAAGTGGTCAGTTTTTCGGAAAGTTAGAGCCCGACTTCTTAGAATACGTTTCAAGATGTCACGGGAAAGAAATTTTAATCAGAACTCTCCTACACGCAAGAAACTAGTATGAGTGACACTTAAATTGTAAACTGCAGGTTTTACAAATATGTTTTTTTATTCTCTCTGACTTAAATACTCATATTAATTTTCACACATTTCTAAAAATAAACATTTAGATATCACTCACCGACTTCAACTAATGAGAATTTCAGCATGTAAAACTTACCTGAAACATAAAAAATTACAGATTATGTAATACTAGCGCAAAAAATTACCTACTGCAAATTTGAATAAGTTTACTAAGAATTTATATTTTTTTAGGGACGCAAAAAAAATTCGAACTTGAAGTCACGTCTAGTCACTTTTTTCAAATTAAGCGGACTTGAGTAATCGAATTATTTCTAGTGCACCAAACTCTCGCTTTCAGTCACCCCGTTCTCGGCCTTCCTAGAATTGCTGGCGCAGGCAGTTTCCCAGGGGAGTAGGGCGAGAGCGATATTCGATATGAAGGATTTTTTCGGATTACTGATAACACATGTCAGACAAAAATGTAGATTGAAAATTATGGCCACAATTTTAAAAAGGTAATAAATGACCGCCTTTTTGTTAAAGTATACTAGAAAGTTTTTCAGATCACTGAACACAAATTTTGGGTAGAAGTTATAAAATTTGAAATTTTTTATAAAAAATGTAGCAGTACTTTAGTTGTTAACTATTTTCAGCGTTTTAGTACAATTTTTGATACAAAAACTTTGTTTCATTTTTTTACAAAATCCAACAAACTCAAGCTCCTTCAAACTTCGAGTTCTGAGCTTTTTGCAGACCCTTAGCGTTTTATTCATACTATGGGAAACAGATGGATGATATTTGATCCGAAAAGTAGAATACACTATTTGAAATTGAAAGCTTTAATGATGTTTGCTGGCAGCAAGGAAGTGCAAAGGATATGAATCGTCAAAGAGTGACTTCACTGAAAACAGAAAGAACATCGTAGTTATTGAGGTGATCCTCAAATTATGTCGTGTGAAACCCTGTGAGGGTTGACGCGAATCACATCTCGTAATACCAGGGCTTGGATTCATGCCAGTATGCATAAGAACTGCAGATCCAGTTCACATCTCTCACAAGTACCACCAACTATATCAGCTAACAACCACCCCGAACACCTTAGTAATTTGCTAGATAGTCCGTATACCCCATTATTACAAATGTGATCAATAATATATCACAAAGGTGGTCATAGCAGTTTAAAATAATACACAATTAAAGATTTGTTTTATCACTATATTCTATACGTGCGGGCGTTTCTACGAAGTGTAATTTTTTTTAACTCCACGCTTTTCCTTATTCGTATGCATAATTATTGTTATTCGGTAATTGAGGGGGGAGGGGGGGGGGGGTGACTATAGATTTGTAGATTTATCTCGAATTCCTGTGTTGTTTATTTTAATAACACGTTCAGGCGCCATTTACTCTGCCGAAACCTTCATCATGCATTTCTTATAAACTATTTGTCGCCAAACTTTGCTACCCTCGTATACCTCTTTAGCTTCCTTAACGGCCACTCATTTCCTCATGTAAGCTCTTGTGCTTCTATGGCTTTATATAATTCTTGCGAATTAGAGTCTGATTCACACAATCCAACCACTTTTCCGTCTAGGTAGCATGCCTCTTGGGTATGCTACGTGGATATACTTTTATCGCCAGTCGTTCATCTTTTATTATTTCAACATGCCCCAAAAAATCTTAACCATTTTTTTTAAATCGCAATGTTAGCTTTACCTGATATATTTTTACTTCTGAGAATGGATCCTGCTTTACTGTTAACCTTCTTGCCCTTCTTGCCCCAAGTTCCAGTTGATGTTTTCTGGTTAAATCTATTCTGGTTAATATTTCTGTTAACAAAAGTGTAGTTTCTTCTCACGGCGTCTTGCTTGATGTGTCAAGTGCAGTTTTGTTGTAAATGTCTATTTATTAAAAATCGCGATTTTTTTAATGTATTGTCAGTTATATTTTTATTATTATTACACCGTTGAGCCGTTTCCCTTTCAGGGTAAGCGTGACTGACTCGGTGGGGCAGGGAGTAAAGTGAGGAAGGGATAACCGAATGTTTAGATTGATCTAGAATTATCATGTTATTTATTTAAATAACACGTTCATTCCACAACACTGCTCCGACCCAGGTTGCTAGTCAATCTATCTAGCAATAACCCCAAGTGAAGATCCTCACAAAGTCGTCACGTGAGGTTGTTGGGTCCATTAGTATCCAAGGTCTTTTGTTTCAGGCCTCATTCACTCTACTGACACTCTTTTTATTAACTATTTGCCTACAAAATTTTCTGTCTTGTCATACTTCTCTAGCTTCTTTTACGTTCATGCGTTTTCTCATGCAAGCATTCCTGTTTCTGTGACTTCGTATGTCTCTTCTAACTAGAGTCTCATTCACACATTCTAACCATTCTTTCCGCGGTCTGCCTCTGGGCACGCTGCCATTTACTTTGCCTTAATACACTTGTTCTGTTAGTCGTTCATATTTCATTAAATAATTAAAGTAAACCATAAATTTAGTTTTGTTGTAAGAAAAAGCTGCTCATTATCTGTATACACACCAATTATACAGAGATACTGCCAAACGACTCACATTTTTTCGGGTATCTTTAAAAAATATTCTGGAAAATATGAGCATTGAATACAATGAATAAAACAAGTGAATAATAGGGAATTGTGGTATTGACCAATTGATTTGGTCAATTATTCGGGCCTTTGTCAAAAACAAGTTCTTTTGTGTTAATCTCAGTCCTATTAGTTTTAATCTTTTATTGCACTATATTCACATAAGTAGCCTCTGCTACATTTCCGAGTCTTGAATTCTGGGACATGTTTAAAGATTTCATGGGTTGATTCTTGAGCTTTCTCTGTTAATTCTACAGTGGGAAAAAACTGATTCGATTGTTTTAGCACCGTGAAAATTTTTTCGTTAAAAAATGGCCAAATAATACATTTGCTTACTTAACGCATGAGCGTTTATGAAATTATAATCGACATCCCAATTAAAAAAACTAACATTGAATTAAAAGGAGTGGCCGTGAAAGAAAAAAAAAATCATCCGTTAAATGCGTGAATAATGTTTTTTCTTATTAAATTTGTTATATAATATTAACAATATTACGTTAAAAAATGTAATATTATTGAAAATTATGGAAAGCACACTTTCAACCAGTATTTCGCTTATAAACATGATTTTTTATGTTATATCGTGGTGGAAAATCATTATCTAATGTTACTTTATGAAACGTAAAAAATTGTCACATATGTTGTCAATATTTGTTCATTTATGAAAAAAATAGAATAATGAAATCACAAGACAGGGTTAACAAACCTTTGGCAAAGTTTATCACATTTTTTATAAAATTTTTACGCCCAAATCGTTTAATAATTTTGGACTCTACGTTATTTTTAATCAAAATGTCATTTTATCCCAATGCGCGACCTTTAGAGTACTGCGCGCAACCACTGAGTTAGAATTTTTTTTTATTTTTATACTAGATTTAGATCTCAGACAGACACTCTATAAATTAAAAAGATAGGCCTTGAAAATTGTATGTGTGGGCCACATCAAAAGATCGGAAAAACCAATAAATTTCCGGACCGAAACACTCTTTCAGTGCTCAAATTTTGAAAACACACTTTGCCGAAATTACCCAAATCAAATAGTATGTTGGACTAAGCAATAGAGCGGAGTAAAAATTATCAAATTAGTGATTTAAAAATGTGCTCCAAACTTTATTTTGAACTTTTCTTTTCCGAAAAAACGATTCTGAGGAATCATGTGAAAGTCGCCTGACGTGTCCTCGGGTCGTGGATAGAGGGTCCCGGTAACAAGAGTTTCTGCTCAATACGGTTTCAATACACAATAGGAAGTCGCGAGTAATTATCCAGAGATGGTTCAGAAGAAAAAGCCCTCTAGGAAAGGCGTTGTAACCTTGCCGAAAGCTAAACGGCACATGGGTGAGGGCTCTGCAATAATGGATAAACCATTCCTTTAATTGCTTGTGGGAACAGCAATGACACCACTAAACACAGTTTGTAGATTCGTTTCAAAACCATCGAATAAGCAGAACGCTCGACAATGGGACGGCAAACAGTACTCATCATCCTAGAGTTCGGAGTGCTGAAAATAATTTGGATGGAAACACGAAGATAGACCGGCTCTGTTAAGTGAACGGAACAACTCAAATAAGACTTGCTGGAATGCGACGATGAAGTGGAAACATTGTTCGAAGAATTGGGTTATATGGGGAGAGATGAAAGGACGTGACTCAAAAAACGTATAGGAGGCTAACGAGAGAATCTACTAATTGACCGGTGCGCTTGCAAAAGCACAATATTGCACCAGTGCTGCCTGTCGATGGCCTGAATTGACCACCGGACAGCTTTCGAATCAACCTCCCATAGACTTATCATCTGTCTGATGGCATACAGATACTGATTTCCCTTCGGAAAACTAAATTTACTATCTCATCTGGAAATGGTCCATACGTTAATGTGCCTGAGATCCACATTCAGGATATAACACTAGTAAAGGAAGCTCTCCAAAACCGATACAATCGGTTTCTTCGACATATTTTATCTTTTAATCTGTCGGCGTTGAACAAGATATGTAAGACTGACATGCTTTCGCCCTGGTTTCACACTACTCGTTTGGGGTGGTTGCATAGGCGAAGAATGAGCTCACAAATCTTGACATTGCCACGCGTGAGATCATGAATATGCAGAGGAGCTGCATATCAATTCGTCTCTTTCACGATTGCACATCCCACGCCATCAAACCGAGCGCGGACTTTCAAATTTTCCAATGTCTCTATAACCCAGTTACACTGAGTACAGTTTAAATCTTCGCTAGTGAAAGAGGTACTCCCCTAAAAATAGGAACCACAAGATGATTAGCAAAAGAATCTTTCTTTACAAAGCTGCGGTAGAGCAGGCGGATGTTAGGGTAAAGTAAAGGTTGTCTGTAGGGACTCTGAGGGAGAAAATGGTGCAAAGAAAAGCAAAACTTGGCGCGGTAAGCGAAAACGGCCTTGAGACACATCTGTTGGCTGCAGCAAGTACCTCTTTGCATGTATAGGTCACAGTTACCGTCGAAAGAGCGGGAGGTGGGCAGCGAGAGTATTGGCAGTGTATGCAGTGAACTCGAAGGGAACGAAATTTCCAGCAAGCCACGAGGACCAGCTAGGCGTGGTCCGGTGTCGAGTGGCGCGTCAGGGAGAGGGAAAGATCGGAACGAAGAAATGCCAAAGCAAGGGAGGGAGCGTCTAGCGCGAGCGAAGGGGAGGATCTCTTAAAGAGGAAAAGAGACCGAAAAGATAGTCCGGAGAAAAGCGCGCTAGAGAGTCCCTTTAACCCTCCGTTTGGCACATGCTCCGATAACCTTTGGTTTGGCACATGGGGTCTGGCTAGACCCCTCTAGCCACTCTAGCAATCTCTAGCAATCTCTAGGCATGCAAATGTATGAAAATATGAAAATCTTCCGTTTTGCAGGTGTGTTGATATATATTTATACAGTATGCAGGTATTTTACTGCTGAGAGTGTAGCAAAAATTAGTTTTGATAGAACAGAAATAAGTATAGAATTTGACAGCTCGGAAAGCAGAATCGAGGGAACGTTTGGCCCGTAAGCAGGGAAGGGAATAACGCAAAGTAAACAAATTGGCCTG
>JAAAKG020106228.1:13234-39057 GCA_010014905.2 Druon quercuslanigerum | reverse complement strand
GAGCCGGTACCTCTGGAAATTTTTCTATGTACCTTTACCGAGGTTCTGGTGGTTCGGAACCCACTTTAAGCTGTAGGCCCCCCCATCGTGTCTTTGACTGAAACCCAGTCCGTCAATGATGGGGTAAAAACCAGGCTTTGTCCAATATGTCGTGGCACATAGCTTTCATCAGATCACTTGATTGCATTATAAATGCGTCCGTGACTGATGATATATGCCGGGACAGCACCGTGAAAAACTATTCTAAAATATATGAAAAATCCAACTCTCTAACCAAAAGTGTCTTCGACACGTTGGACTGTAGCCATCTTAAGCCTGTGACAATATTTAAATAATAATAATAATAATTATGAACTAGAAACTTAAAATGCTTTTTTTCAGTCGTATATTGAATTTTTGACGTTCAATCGACGAGCCTTTCGAATCGAAAAAACCGATCCCGCTATAGCAGGGATCGAATGTCGGTTTTCAATATTCGAGCAAGGGTCCAATAGAATTGAAAAATTGGAACCGACGATAGCACGCGGCGAAGTTCGGTTTCGAAAATACGAGCGACGGGCCAATCGGATTGAAAAATTCGAACCGACGTAGCACGGATCGAATGTCGGTTTTTCAAAATTCGATCGGCGGGTCGATTGAATCGAATAAACTGATCTGAAAAAGTACGCATGTCGAATCGAAAACACTATATTTGATCCCACCAAATGCGCACGTCTAATATATATATATATATATATATATATAACACGTGAGCTTCTTGATTACGGGCACCCTCCTACTTGAAATCAGCTCTTCTCCAAAAAAGCGGGTTTTTAATTCATTTGCGAAACATTCTGAATATCCCTAAATTATAATTTTATTGTGTCAATTACTAGAAATTTTTAGTACAAATTTAGGTTACCTATGTAATTAATGTTTTAAATATCGAAAAAGGAAGTTTTCATTCTCCAATATAAAAGAAAGTTTAATATTTGAATTGTTCATTATACATTTTTTTCGAAAAGCGAAACAATATTTATTGCAAAAGGAGAAAAAATTTTTTTATTCCTGGTATTCAACAAATTCCCGGGTATTTCCCGCTTCACGGCCTTTTCCCGGTGCTCAAAATTCCAGACTAATTCCCGTTTTTCACTGTGAGTGGCCAACCTGTTAATAGAAACCCTGGGAAGTATATAAATATTGATAATTCCCTACTGGAACTTTATAAGATTAAATCAACACTTTAAAATGACCAAGCATAAATTCGCCGATTACAGCCTACTTACAGTTAATATCACTCAATTATTCCTCACTCCTCTCTCTTTATCAACTGAATGATGCAGCAGCTCCTAATTAACTATAATTTCACGTTTTTTTCCCCAGCGTAAAACGTAACGAAATCAGGCAAGCATTCGAAATCCTCCCACGGGAGCCGGTGGGTAATGAAAGAAGCGATTTGAGCGACTCGAGGGGAAAAAAGGTTGTAAATTGGCAATTCGTCGAGTTCGATTTTACGTCAGCAGGTTTAACGATTAGCCGCGTATCTGACGAGTCCGAAATCTCCGTGCAAACAAAACAGAGTGATATGATGAGATCGAAAAGGGAAAAGAGCTTTTACAAGGGATAATATAACGCGGGACCCTCGAATGCCTTTTTTACGATAGCACAAGATGGCGTGACCATATAATATATTACGGGACACTTTATGTTGGTCTTGGAAAACAAATTCGATGGGGAAGCACCGAAGTGGCAATGCCCTCGCAAGAAGCCTATGGTAAAGTAAAGACCACACCAGGGAAGAAACGAATACGGCCTTCCGCCATGTTGCCGGATCACTATAACCATATGACTATAGAGGTACCTTGCCATGGAATCCATTAGAAGATTATGGGAATATTAAAAGTGGAAATCGTGAGCTAGCCTAACGAAATCCCCGGTTTTATCGATGCTCGCCATTATTGGGAGTATGATATTTAACGTGGCCATAAATTGGATTTTATATTCTATATTTTACTACCATCCTCTGGCCCGACTCCCGTTTTCTTAATAAAATGCATTCCATAACGAAAAATCGGTTTTATGAGCAATAGAAAGTAGTCGAAAATATGTTTAGTTTTCTTCTGGGAATAACTTTACTATACTGTTAAAAAGCTGAGATGAGACCCGATAAAAGTCCCATCATACGGAGTGTAAAGTGTGTTTTCCAATCTAAGTTAAAAAATCTCAGTATGTACCATTCTCCATGTTAAGAACAGTGAAGAAAGCATAAATATTGAACTAGTCTTAAATAAACTTTGTCATATATCGATCCATATACAAATTTCTTTAAATTTAATCCAAATCAATTTTACGGTGTATATAAGGATGATTGCCAAAAAATATGTTTTTGACATAGCTATGCAAAGTTTTTCTGCAGACAAATTATCATTTTCTAAGGAATTAAATTTCTTTTACTACTCCTTCACTGGTTCATTCAATTCTTCAAACTCTTGACTTTCAAACTGCCTGCTGATTAATTCCCTTAATTTTTATCGAAAATATATTTAATGTATTTTTATGAGAAGGGAGTCATTCACAAAATTCGTGATACGTCTGTCGAAGTATCGTTCTCCATCTTAAGAGCAATGGAAAAAGTATCACGCAGGGGGGGGGGGTTCAGAAGATCCTGAAAAATGTATCACGTTTTTTGTGAATGGCCCCAAGGTGCCATTCAGTACGAGATGAATAAATTGTTGACAAATCAGCCTTGGATATTAAAGTAATTTTTTGCTTTTAGGTTTCGTGAAAAAACAAGCAAGCGCTAACAACCAAACAAGATAATCAAATAAAATCATTCGTAGTTTTTTATAATGTATGTTCCTTAATAGCAATGACTGGCACGGTTGCATGTTAAATACGACACAGTTTCGAATCGTACAATTTGTATTACACATTGAAAAAATATCACTGTATAAGTAAAAAACATAGTTTTGAATAACAGTTTTGGACTACTGCTTCATGAATTTATACACAATGTCCTTCGACATCTTATCGTAAATGGCGTAACATGTGAATTATTCACTTCCTACCAAAAGAGTACCATCTGAATAAAATTGCAACGTAATAAAAAAAGTATAAAATATTGGTGCTTGGTATATTGGCTTGGTGGTGTTAGAATAATATAATTAATTTTACCTAAAAACTAAAAAAATATACATGTGCGAGGCGTTAACAGCTAGTGAAGTCAGGTGTACACTTGTAATTAAATATCCTCAAGTCTCCTGAAATTTCTGAAATCTCCTGAAATATCTGAAGTCACTTGAATTTACTTGAAATCACTTGAATTCATTTGAAGTAACTTGTATTCTCCTGAAATATTTAAAGTCATTTGAATTCGTGTGAATTCCCTTGAAGTCATGTAAAGTCACTTGAAGGTACTTTAATTCACTTGAAGTCACTCGAATTCGTAAATTCACGTATATTATATTAGCCTTTTATCCAATATTTTATACTTTTTTAATACGTTGCAATTTTGGAGGTAGGCGTGACTTACCCAGGTGGCTGATCAATCTCTCTAGCAATCACCCCAAGTGAAGATTCTTACAAAGTCGTCATGTGAGGTTCCCCACGTGGGTCCATTAGTATTCAAGGTCATTTGTTTCAGACGTCATTCACTCTACTGACACTCTTCTTATTAACTATTTTCCGCAATACTTTTCTGTCCTGGCATACTTCTCTAGCTTCTTTAACGTCCATGCATTTTTTCACGCAGGCTCTCATGTTTCTATGGCTTCTTATGTCCCTTCTAACTGGAGTCTCATTCACACATTCTAACCATTCCTTCCGCGGTCTGCCTCTGGGCACGCTGCCATTTACTTTACCTTGATATACCTGTTTCGTTAGTCGTCCATCTTTCATTCTCTCAACATGCCCGAACCATCTTAACCGATTTCTTTCCCATGTGTCAACTCTTATCTCTTCCACACCACATTCTTTGAGAATCATCTCGTTACTTACTTTGTCCAACAGAGTTTTCCCGTATATTATGCACAGGAATCCCATGTCAAACGCGTTAACTTTACTCTATCTTTATCTTGATACGTCAATGCCTCGCTACCGTATAGTACAGTCAGTACAAATATAGAATTATGTATTGCCAATTTAGCCTTGTTTGATCCCTAGTAAATAAGGTATCAAGTTATACGAATTTATCAACTTGTTCAATTTTGTCATCATTTAATACAATGTTGTACATTGTTTTCTCACTCTTCCCTTCGAAAACCATAGTTTTTGTTTTCTTTACGTTAATTTTGAGGTCCATGCTCTTCATTCTTGTATTCAGTTTACTCAACATTCTTTGCAAGGCTTCAATTGACTCTGCTATAACAACCCCACCTTCTTGGACGAAAAGGGCCGTTCCTAAACACTTGTCCATGAATAATATAAATGGCCATGAAGACATAACGCATCCCTGTCTAACTCAATTTCCCATTCACCCTTACACTCGCTTTGCAACCCGTATATATATATATATATATATATATGGTATATCGTTTTTATAGCCTGTAGGAGCCTTGTATTATTACAAATGCACAGAAAACTTTTTTCCCACTCTCAAAATTTTTTCTACGATTTGCCTTAAGCTAAATATTTGATCCGTACATGACCTCCCTGACATAAACCAACTTTGGACTTCCTAAATCTTTTCATCTGTTATTTTCATTACCCTCCGAATAAGTATTTTTGTGTATATTTTACTTACGGTGCTTAATAAGCTGATCCTTCTGTAATTATTGCAGTCGCTTTTATCTCCCTTTCTTTTGTGTATTGGTGCGCTAATCGCTTTTTAAAATCATCTGGGACTTCTTCCATCTCGATACATAAATTTATCAATTCGCACAGTCTATATGGTATGTACTCGCCACCGTGTTTAAGCATTTCAGCGTTAAAACTGTCTACCCCGGCAGCCTTACCATTCTTCAAGTTCTTGATTATATCCCTAACTTCAGTGACACGCTGTCTAATAATAATAATAATAATCGTTTGGTGATATTAGAAAAAATTCTATTTTATTTTTTATTTTTTTAGAAGCTTTACAATGTTGAATTCGGAGAAACTTTGACACGGTTTTAAAACATTCACTGAAAAGATATTGTCGTAAATAAAAAATAAAATACAATTCAACTGAATATTAATAAGAATTAAAGATTTTCACTGTGACAGTATTTACATTACTTGTACAAAATTTATCATTTATTTAAGTTATCGAAATTCACAAAGTAAATATCTGCTTTCTTATTTAACACTATTTGGTTTTGGAATTTGTCGTTACGCTTGAGAATCATAAGATGCCTTAAGAATAATGTTAATGTTAATGTTAATGTTATAGTTAAATGCTTTTAATAAGCAATTAATCATTAGACCACAGTCTGTAAACTTTTTTATTTTACTTTGTACTTACACAAAGATTCGCATAATAAAAATGATTAATTTTGTAATAATTATATATTTTGTATTTAAAAAATTAAACAATTATTCGCAATTTAATTACAAATTCTAAATTTCATCGTAATTTTATTATTTATTAATTGTTGGAAAATTTGTAGACGTCAAGTTTCTCCAGGAAAGTCGGAGTTCTTGGATACTGATTTGTAACTGCAGTACATTTGCAACAGATGTGTTTTTGAGTATAGATTCCCAGCGAATATTTACAATTCTGCATATTAATAATTAAAGTTAACAATTTTGTTTTGCTTTAATGAATAGAACATATGCAGTTTACTCAAGAACGGTACTTTTCTGTTTAAAAACTCTCATACGTTAAAAGGTAGAGATATGTAAACGCGTTTCATTCACATGCAGTTGTATAGTCTGTTCACCAGGTCGGAAGTATACTAAGAATCAAGTGAAATCTGTTAAACGAAGAAAAATATTTGCAGCGACCTACTTGCAATGACTAATTAGTGGATTTCTACCCATTTTCAATGCATTCCCTATAATAATTATATTACTAATTAAATTTATGTTACATTTTGTATACCTTCAGCGTGTCCCAGACTCAGCTATGCGGACTTATATGACGGTATACAATTTTTTTAAATAAATCTACAATTCCATCTTCAAAAATCAGTTGACCTTTTAGTTTTTGAGTTATAAAATATTTAGGATGGACCAATCACTTGAGCCTGGGGGACAACCAAGTTTCTGGAAACTTGAGTGTTTCATCATGAAAGTACTCAATAGCATGAAATAGCCCGTTGCTACACTGTTAGAAATTTCTATAGCTATTTTACTATAAATGAATTGGAAGCAATATGCAGATACGTGAAGTAAATTTAATATACCATCATCTTGTAAAATTAATATACATGTATAGTAAAATAGACTGCGTGAAAATTGGAAGTTCTTTGATGCACCCAAATTAAATTCTTATTTATAATCAAAGTGCAACGTACGGGTGGGATTTTCATCAAAATTCACTGTAAATGTCAGCATTTTTACGTGAGTACAGCTGCTTTTAGGTTAGGTGTCTTAATTATTCGCTGCTAAAATTATTTTTAATTTGTATAAAGTGAAATTACCTGACTTTTTTAAGAGTTCATCAATATACATGTATATTAAATTTACTACGCATTCTCTTAATTACTATTACATATACCAAGTTCTCAGATTTACTATACAAATGTATAGTAAATGTATATTAAAATTGCAAACATTTTTAACAGTGTATAGTTAAAAGATTATATATAGTGCAGATCGTTCCTAACTACCATAGGTTTTATTTTCAGAAGCGAGCCAAAAATCTTCAATTATTCGAACAGTATAAAAAAATTACAGGATAATGAGTACGATATCTAAAGATAGTAACGTCCCTGGACGTCCTACTCATCCGCTGCGCCCATTGAGAGACATTTGATCAGACAGACGTTTTATTTTCGCGAATCAGTAGAAAGGACTTTAACAGCCTCATAAACCCAAAACGCGCAATCGCATCAAGCGTGAATCGTACATCGGAAAGACGGCGAGACTTTTTGTCGGTTCTTTATTATGTACAATGGTTGTCGAGAATGAAACCGGAACAGATCTTTGCTCACGACCAACCATTTGTCAGACGATTTTTAACCGGCGAGAATCTCATTGACACGCAGAATCGTAAAGTGCCTTCAAAATACACTTATGCTTTAATCACTTTATGCACGCTCCAGGCGACTTAAGACTCTTCAAAACATTTTTCGAACAAAAACTTTCTTTACGGATGACCTTCACGTTAAAAGGCCCCGGATTTCAACCGCATTCAAAGAGACAATGTTTTTAATTTTCTAAACAGTCAAATTGAGATATTTCAGGATTTAAGAGCATCAAAACTTAAATGCCTTTCAGTTTGAGAGCCACCACATTTACCATATTTCAATCATCAATGTACAACATTGTCCAGAAATTATAAAACGCTTAGTATTAAACTGGAATGTAATCAATTTTCAATTATCGAATATTACAATTAATCAACTTCATCAAATCTTTTAAAAAATGCTTAACAAGGTGTCTAAGGGATCTAGAATCTCTATAGACTCACGGAAGTATTTGTGCTACGCTCACCACAGGGTGACCACAAAACTTCATTTTAAACATTCCTTGACTTTTTCCCAGACCAGTTTTTCATTGTCCTGGCCAATAATATTTAAAGTTCGACATTAGGTAAAAATTCAAATTTGCCGATGGTGGCCTATAAATGGCTACACTTCGGAATTTATCGTTTTCATTTAGAATAGTGTTTCTTTAAATTTCAGAAAATAACTTTCCTGCAGGATACAAAATTCCCAACGTGTTCTAGGAGCAACAAAGAGTTGTTAAAGAATAATGTTATCAGATAGCTTTTGCAGTGTAAGTTACACAGATTTGAAAGCTTAATAATAGCTAAACAAACTGTCTTTCTTGTGTCGAAAACATGTTAATATTTGTTTTTAATATGCAGCGTTGTAAATATTTTATCTCCTCCCGACCAATAAAAGATTCATACACATTTTACCCCACCTAAAGCATTCTTTATCAAAGAGCCTGTGAAAGCGGATTGAGGAGAATTAAAGATCGCACAAGATCACAACCATTGCTCGGCAACAGTTTTCATATCCTTCTGAATCGTTTCAATTCTCCATAAGGTAAAATCGCTTGCGTTTCCTGCAATCTTCTCTCTCACTATCCATGCAGGCAACGAAGATTATATCTCGCAAACTCCTAACTGACTATTCGTGTATTCACACGCATCTATAGATCAAATGGTCGAATATATGCATATACAAAATGTGACAAAGAGGATGAAGTTGCCTTTTAAGTATTAAAACGATGAAGGAACATAAAAAATGGCCGTAACCCAGAACCCAAGCATCGGGAGGTGTGCTTTGGCCAGCTTTGTCGCAGAATAGCACCTTTATTAAGCGCGCACCGACCGCCAGGACGCATTATAGTTGCACGCGCGCCGACTTTACGAGGGCGATTAAAAATCGCATTAACGCCTTTCTCTTTTTCGCCTCCCCCCCCCCTCTTTCTCTCTCTCTAGCAGCTCTTGCTTGCTTCTCATTGACTCTTTTCCTCTCCTCCTTTTTCGCTTGTTACTCTCTTCCATCCACCCTTGATTCTCCCTTCTTTACATACTTTTGTCTTTCTCTCGCCTATCGTTGATCGCACGGCGCGGAGAACGGATCGGAGAACGATTTCAGATTTCAGGGACTCGAGGATGCGATCTTTGTACATGTTGGACAGGTGCGCGTATTCCGATTATGTTGCCCTGGGCTTAATTTGCATAAAGCTAAAAGGGCTTGAGATTATCCGTTGTGTGATCTGATATTCGAGGGCCTTCAATTACCGAAATCACACCATTCTAGTTTATCCAATTATTAAAAACTACATAGCGCCATTTTTCTCTAAACTTCAGGTTGTTAGAAATTTAAAGGGTATGTAAATAATATATTTAATAATTCAATCATAATAATCAACCTAATAAAGGACTCCATGACTTTGAAATACAGTTTATCGTTTTCTGTTAAAGAAACAGAACATAGAATCAAAGTGGCCAGGGTGATTTAAAAGACTTTTTTTTCAACGACATTTAAAAAAAAGGTTAGAATATCATTTTGCGTTAAAAATATAAAAGGATCAATTTTTGAAAAGGCTGATAAATTTTTGACGCTCGATCCGGTATGAAAGAGTATTTTGCCTCGATCGACTCGATTACAATTTAAAACCTCATTTTTAATATACAAATAAACATATAAAGTGTATGCACTATACAAATATTTTAATTACGTAAATACTTTAAATGTTGTAAATTAAAAATATTCTTATTCTTCTTATTGGATACATCGTCTCAATTTTTGTAGATTTACAAAACTAGAAAGTTTCAGCTCAAAGACTTCTGGTAATAATGTTCAGAGACCAATTTTTTAGCTATAAATATTTCAAACGCATGAACCTTTCCATCAGTTTAGAACAAATGTGTACCTATAATAATTGGCAAGACTTTCTAAATTTATTTCAAATTTATGAGGCCTATGTTGGAAGGAGTTATTCTTCTACATAAAATGCATAATCGCTTCATCGAAACATTTTCTAAGGGACCAAAAATGAAAATGTTTAGTATAAAGATGGATTTTATTTATAAAAATTAGTATGTTTGATGCACGAAATAATCTCTTTCGAGATTTTCTCAAACATGCAAGCTTAAAAAAACGAATTTTTTATATAAGTGTATCAGAAAAAAAGTTTTTATTGTTTAAAAATTATTTAATGGAATAATAAAATTATAATAATTATTATTCATTACGAATATATTACAAAAAAAAAGTTTTGTCCCACTCATTTGGTCCATTGTTTCCCCCACAGCACTCAACGAAGTGAAGTTAGCTGGTGCTTGGAGTAAAAATACCTAATTATTAAAAAGTACATGGCACCACTTTCGATTTCATAACTAATTAATATATAATATGGAATGCAAGTATTAGTAGCCAAAGTTAGTTAAAATACATTTTTTCAACTAATACGATCTTGAAAAAAGAATTGCATATTCCTTTAACCATATAAAAGACTCAAAATTTAAAACTGCTTATAAATTTGTGACGTTTTTTTATAAGATTGATTAAAATCAAAAACTGCATTTTTAAAGCGTTAGCATATTCTCAGTTTTTATAGATTTTCAAAAATAACAAAGCTTCGGTTCAACAATTTTTTATAATTATTTTCAGGAGCTAAAAATTCTTTTTAGTTATAATTAACCAGATATCTAAAAAAGGATTTGATTTCTCTACCAATTCAACTAAAAAGTATATTCTAAAAAAATAATAAATTAAACAATTCAGTCTCCAGATAATGTATTTTTGCAGCCAAATATGATTTTTATTTAATAACTGTAGAGTATGCTTTAAGCCAAACTTGACCCGTTGTTGTTTTACCTGAAGACATGCACTTTCAAGCAAAAAGTTCATTTACAACCAAAAGATGATTTTTCAACAAAACAGTTAAATATTGAAACAAAAAAGATTATTTTATAACAAAATAGTTGAATTTTCCACAAAAGAATAAACTTCTTAACCAAATATTAGGATTTTTGAATAAACAAGATGAATAATTCTGAACCAAAACTATAAATGTAGACTTTACAACAAAAATTAACTTTTAAGAAAAAATAGTTGGATTTTCTTATTGGGCACTATTAATTACATTGGCATTCAAGCGAAAAACGTGAAAAAGGGGAAGTTTTTAGAAAGTAGTCCGAAGAAACAGGAATTTTTCCAGAAAGGAGGAAAGAGGAGAAGGAGAGGAATATGGGAAAGAGTGTAAATTCTTCAATAAGATTTCAGATAACGATAAAAAGCTGCAGTTTATTTATACGTTATTCTAAGTCTGAAACTGGAATATTTCTAAAAGAGGACACCCGTTGTATCTGTGGCATTCATTTGCAATTAGCTCGCTGCGTGGTTTCAGGGTTGGTGGGGGACAAAATAAGACGATACAGCAGGGAAAAGAAGAAGCATAGAGGTATCCCAATCTATAGCCAACATACGAATACACCATACTACCACAGCATAGGGCTGCTGTTAGCCGCCTTAAGGATACATAGTGGGGGCGATTAATCGCCCGGGGAACCAGTTTGTCAGAAATAAAATCTCCTCAAACGATCGCTTGACCGCCGCTGCCATCAACGGGCTCCTTCCTATCTAATACCAACTACTTTTCTCTGTTTCAAAAGCGTGACCGGGACATGCCCCCCTGATACCTACCATCCCATTCCATCCCTTATTATAGTCTTATGCTTAAATCCCGATTCGACTGCCAGTTGCCACAAAGAGACCAGATACGTCATTCACATCATTCACATCTCTCTCTCTCTCTTTCTCTCTTCTCTTTTCACCATTTAAAGTTTTAAACGATTTTGACGTGTACCTTTTCTCCTACAAACGGACACACCCCTCATCGTTATTTTGCCATTCTCTCCATTGAAAAACGACATCAAAGGATGCTGCTATTAGGCGTGTCTCGAGTCTAGTTCATTCAGATATACAATTATCAGAGTGTGAACTAATTCCCTCTTTGGCTCCCACTAATTTTAAAAGCAAATACATACGGAGAAAAAAAGTCTGATAATCTTACAGAATGGTGACGGGAGTGCGTTTTTTCTCTTAGGATGTTTAGGGGTATTCCATAAACTGCATTAAAAAATGCAGTCTATTTTCGACCCCCCTCCTGTCCCCTTTTTGACTACCACAGCCCCCATCCCCTAAAGTATCGTAGCTGTTAATTAAACATTCTTTTAACATTTATTTCGCGTTTATAGTGAGTTCGCAGTGACCCAAAATGCTGCCAAAGCAGAAGAAATGAACTGAACTTTCAACAAAATATATGGTAAAAGTTGTTATTTATGTCAACCAAGATAGTATAGTATAATAAAAAGTATAGAAATTACCATTGCTCTGAGAAATTTCTAACTAAATAGTTAAATTTTTAACAATATAGATGAATTTTCAATCATATTGTTTAATTTTCAAATACAAAGACAAGTTTTTATCCAAAAATGGAATAGTTAAATTTCGGTTTAAAAATTACTTGTAAAAAAACGAATTTTCAACCTATTTAATTGAATTTTTAAGCACAATAAAAGTTTTTTCAACAAAATAGTACCATTTTTAACCGAAAAAGATGAATTTTTAAATAAATAGCTAAACTTTCATCCAAAAAGATGAATTTTATACCAAGAAGATAAAAATTCTAACAAAAAAGACGAAATTTCAACAAAATAGTTAAATATTTGACCAGAAAATATCAATTTTGAATTAAAAAATATAAATGTTGAATCAAAAATGAAATAGTTACATTTTCAATAAAAAATATGAATTTTCAACCAAACAGTTTAATTTTCTACCAAATTGTTGAATTTTCAAGCCAAAGAATTAAATTTCTACAAAATAGTTAAATTTTCAAACCGAAAATGAAACAGTGAAATTTTCAGTTAGACAAATTTATTTTGAAAGAAAAAAACGAATTTACAATAATATAGTTCAATTTTCAACAAAAGAGATCAACTTCCGACTAAAATGATTAATCTTCAAAAAGTTATATTATTTTGAACAAAAGAGTTGAACATTCAACCAAATAGTTGAATTTTAAACTAAACAGATTATTTCTTACCTAAGAAGATTACTTTTTTTAGAAACAAAACGAGTTTTCAATAAAATACATGCATTTTTAGCAAAATATTTGAATTTTAACTTTTTGGTTGAAAATTCACCTGTTTTGGTAGAATTCGATGAATTGTGGTTTAAATTAAAAATATTTTTGAATAGAAACATCAACTATTACATTTTTCATTGAGAATTAATATTTTTAGTTGACAACTCAACTTCTTGATTAAAAGTTGAACTTTCTTGTTGAAATTCATTTTCTCATTAAAGATTCATCATTTTTAATGTTAAAATCTGTAAATTGTTTAATTTTGAATGGACTCAGAACCATCAAATTAATTTATATTTGCAGGATACAGTCAAATTTTTAACTAAACGAGAAAAAGGAAAAAAAGAAAAGTTTCTTGAATTTCTTAGGGAAAAGAGGAGAATAGGGAATTGAAAAATATTCGTAACGAACTTTCGAAGCAAATATCCCCTTTTCCAGCTACCGGTATTTGTACCAAAACAATTTTACCATTTGTACCGCAATTTCGGTACACGTAGCTCAGGCCAAGAATTAATAGTCTTCACCTGTAGACCTTTAAAAATGAAAGGCGCTCAAATAAATAGCTTTGAAAATTCAAGCATTGCAAATCGAGGGTTTCAATAATGAATAGTTTTCGACTTCAAAATCGGTTACAGTTAGAAGCGTTCAAATTTGGGTCATCGAAAATTCAAAGCATTGCGAATTAAAGAATTTAAAAATAAATGCCTAGCGTTCCTGAAATTCCCTTTTGCCATTTTTAAAAGCCACAAAAATCGAAAGCATTTAAATTTAGGGTATGTGAAAGTTAAAAAATTTGGAGTCTTCAATCTTGGGAAACTTAAATACGGAACACAGAAAAGCATGCATACACTTGAGGAAAAAAGAGAAGAGACCGAAATAAAAAATAATAAGCAATCGAAAAAAATGAGGACACTCGGTAGATAAATAGTAATACAAGCTAACAAAGTACAGAAACGAATGTTTCGGATATTAAAAGCCTCTTTACCAAAGAAGTTCTTACTCCCGTCTGTTCTCTGAGCTTTATGGTGAATTATTTGAAAGTAGCCCCTTACGCTTACAGAAAAGAAAATGTATTTTCCCTGCCCATTTCTTTTCTCTTCTAATCTTTGTGAGTGAAGGAGGATAAGTCTAGTCTAAATAAAAGAGGATAAGTTATTTCTTGTTCTCGTGGATTTTTTCCGTCTTTATTCTTTTTATCATTCTTATGCCTTCTACTCCTCGTTGACTTCATTATGTCCTTCCAATCTCCCTCCTTTTCAGCCTCGAAAGATTGAGGACCTGATCCACAATTATCTGATAGGATGAGTTATTTCGATATAGGCAAACAAATCAAGAGAGGTTTTATCGTAAAACTGCTAATGAGATGATAGGACCAATTAGAAGGTTTATCGGCTGTTCTCTATTTATTTTATTTTTTTTCACATTGTCTTTATCATTTTTTTGTAACCAATTTAATTATTTCAAGCCTAATAGTAATAATAAAATTTGTGGAACGAAGTTCGCAGAAAACTCGCACTCACTGTTGTTGAAAAACTGATTCGCTTTTTATTACTTGAAGTTATTTTATGTATCTAAATTATGAAACTTATTAAATTAAGTCTATAAGTTAGTATTTTCTTTAATTTAACGTACCTCAATTCATTAAAAAGTGTCTAATACGATGCTTTAAACAATATTGTCCGGATATGCGTACGTGCGTATGTGTCACACTTTTTATGAACACAATGACTTGAAGACGGTTGCAGATAAATTGATGCAAGATGGAGGGCTGTTTTCGCCACTAATATTTTGAAATTGACAGAAGGATTTCTTTAAATATATATACCTTTTTTAGCATTTTGTAATATTTAAAAATGTGTTTTAATATATTAAAACTTTTTTCATTAACATAGTTCAAAGTTAATGCAAGAACATAAAAGATTCCTTGACTCAAGACGAATCACATGACCTACAATAGCAATGCTTTTTGTTAAAGAGTAACGATGTTATGGTCATTTATAGTAAATGAAAAAAAAATTACGTTAAATTTTTCTCATTCGCATCATTTAAAGTTCAGACAAGAATAAAAAAGTATATAAATATTCTTCAAGCACATATTGCCAATTATGCGTAGTGAGAAAGCAAAGTGATCATTCGATGAGAGCACCATCAAATTGTAAATACAAAAAAAATGAGGAAACCTGATATGAAATTTACAGTTAGTGTATTGCTATTAAAAATTAATACATTTATACTTTCAAATAATCTAACAAACGATTGAAAATTAGTGCTTTTCGCTGAAACCTTGTGATTAAAACAACAAGTATAAACACTGTACTATCTATAACATAATTTCACACGAAAATTTAATAAATAATCATCTAATTACATACAAAAATTGAAAAAGTCGACTACACACACATTAATTCAAAAGTTAAGATGTAAATTTTCATTAATTATCAAAAATGTTGCCCTTCTTTATATTTTTTATTATTTCAGATATGGAATACAACATTTTCGTTTTGTTATCAATTTGATATTTTTATTTAAAAAATTTCGATAGACAAAAAAATCATTTGCCTAGCTCACGTGTGTTTTCCAGTTATATAAAACCTTTCAAAAATGTTTTTAACTGAGTTTGAATTTTTGCATAATTTCTGGAGTTTATGAATTATTACGTGCGTGAACCGTAGGCTATCATTAAAAATAGATCCCCCTTTTGTTTTCTCAAGCTTTCTGTCCATTAAATATGGCGAAATGAATTGTTTTCACTAGAAAATGAATTGAGTTGTTTTCATTTGTCCGAGGGAACATTGATTGTATTCAATTTGGCAATTGAAACTCGATAGGGGAAATAGATATTGGTTCGATTTCATGCACTTCATGTCCCAGACAACATTTTATACCTCTCGTGGCTTTATTTCTATCATCTCCATCAAAAGTTCTAAACAAATTTTTTTAAACTTCCAACGACACAAAATTCCTGTTCCACATGTACTAACAAATAATTTTACATGTATTATATATTCAAATAATCTGGTTTGAAACCCCAATTTGTCAGAAAAATGTATGCTGTTTTTAAACTATTAAAAAATGTTGGATTGTATTGAGTTTTATATCCGACGGCCAATGAGAGAAAATGTCCAAAAACATTTCGTGTCAAGAACGATATCCGTTTGTACGTTTTCTTTTATCTGCCTTGAGAAAATTACTTTTTGGAGCAAAAGACCCTCTATAACCCTGACCCTCCCCAATTTACAACCGTCTGGGTTTGCACCGGGGGCGATTTAGACGATAGAAGTCCCCGTTGAAAATAAAAAGTACTGTACGTATACGGTATACGTTTCTCATTATAAAGTACCCAACTGAAAGCACAGAGTTTTAGGCCTTAAAAAATAAAAAATGCTGCTGCTGTTGTTCATACATTAAAATATAATTTAAATATATTCAATATTTGAACCTCGTTATAAAAAAGTAATGTGTCGAAAATCAGTGTGGCCGCCAAACTTTATTTTCAAAATTCCCTGAATTTTCCTCGAGTTCTCCTTGACTAATTTTTCCCCTTTCCTGAACATTTATATTTAAAGTACAAAATTCTAAATTTGTAAATTATTTAATATAAATATAATCTTTCATAAATGGAATAAAATTTGGTTTAATGTATTATTTTCAGGTCTGCTACATAGCCTAATTTGCTTTTATGTGCACACTCCAGGTCCCATAGAAGCCGGTCCGGTTTTGAAATTCGTAAAACTGCTGGCCCGCGCAGTTTTCAGGGGACAGAGCGAGAGACAGTTGTTACTCTTGCCTCGGAATGGTCAAAGTGCGCGAGTACTCAGTCGAGGTCAGGCATATTATGCACTCAAAATGGAAACGGTTAAAGCAGACATACTTGTTTACGTTTTTTGAAACTTTATAAAGTTCTTGTAAATTCCTTGAAATTAAAAAAAATCATCTAAAATCTTTTGAAATATACTTATAAAAATTTTAGTATTCTTTTAAAACAGGGGAGACTACCTTGCAGTATATAAAGATCATACAGCAGGTAATCATTAATTTATAATACTAATATATGTAAAATATTAAATTTAATGCATAGAATACTTAAGGCACGTTACGTGGTAATATATGAAAATTAAAATGAATTATTTTACTTATATTTGTAATTAATGATTATCTACTGTATAGATAATTTATCTACTGTAGGGTGGTCTCTGCTCCCCTAAACTATTTCAAACGTATTCAAGAACATTCCGAAATATAGGTATAGACGTGAATTTAATATTGATTTGAGGGAAAGAAGTGACTAAAAGTGACTGTATGACAACTCTGATTATTCTTAACAGTTAAAAAGTGTTTCTTAAAGAAATTCCCTGATTTTGAACTTTTTTTCAAAATTCCTGACTGTTACCTGACTATCAGAAATCCCTGTTTCTTCTCCGATTACGAAATTTTCCCTGACCTGTGGCCACCTTGAAAATGTCTCAATTCAAACCAGTTTTAAAGAGTTCGAGACAGAATTGATTGGACTTTAGAGGAAAAAACGAATATCCACATTCTCTAAAAAATGTAGAATTTTATTGATTTTATCTGGAACGGTCAATATTTAAAGACGTCCACTTTGGAAACTAATCCGAAAATACTAAAATTATTAGTGCGAAAAATGTATGAATTATATTATGTAAAATTAATTGAAAGTAGAGGCTTACCACCAGTTCGCCCAGACGCCATTCCTGCCAGCAACAACCAGGAGGACGATAGTTGTAATTATCGCCGGACGCATCTTCCGACTTGAAACAATCGGCTTTTTTCTTCCCTTTAACCCTCCTCCTCAACCCCTTCGATTCTCTTTGGAGCACCGTTAGCAAGGTAGTCACTCCGAAAGAGAAAGAGTCACCCTCCTAACATCGCATTATCGCGATTCGATCTTCTCGAGGCATCATCCTCAACTATGTGATTGAAATTCGATCTTCAATTTCCGGATTCGATTCCGCCAATGAACGTTTCTTCCCTGAAATTTTTCCCATGCACTATTACATGCTCTTTCTCTCTCCCTTTTCAATTTTCACTATATTTTCTATTTCAAAATATTAATCCCGATTCAATCAAAATGATCCTAATTATGATATAATAAGATTTCGCTAATTCTGATAATCATGTAATTTAATAATGTAGTTATAACAGATAAGGATTAAACATAGTTTCTATTAAGTGACTATTTGCAAGTGGAAAGTTATGTTGAAAATAGTTAACTTTTTGGAAAATGAGTAGTATAATTTAAAACCAGTTTTAATTCTCTGGAATTATCTTAGTTTCTTAGCACCAGCTTTAGATCAACTTTGAAATAAATTGATATTTATATCTACATCAAGTTTTCTAATGAGCATTAATAAAATTATCCCGATTGAAGTTCCGAAAGTCCTACAATTTTATTTTAATTTCACAGAAAATAGTGCATTCTTAATGTAGTTGTAGCGAAAATTGGGTATGGGGAAAATAGCATTTTTCTATAATTAAAAACATGGGAATGGTTTAATCGTTATTGCTCAGGAGAGCAAAATAACATTCTGTAAAATCGAAATAACTATTTAAAGATAAAACATAAGTTTACTCCCGAGCTAAAGTGCTTCTGAATTGAGGCCAAAATTTAAAAAAAAATGTCTAGTTTTGAGCAATAGAATGTGGAATTTTACAATCTCATAGTGAGATGAAACGCGGGATATTAAGTTGACATATTTCATGGCTTTACAAAATCACCTTTGAATAGCGACTAGAAATTTATTTTACATTTATAAAAAATAAGCCATCATTTATTGAAATTCAACCATTTTTCAAAAATTAGTAAAAAGCGAAAATCTACATAATACAAAATTCAGTTACAAAATACATCCTTAAAATACATGTTTTTACATACTCATGCGTTTTGAGAGCAATTGAGTCAGAAAAACTATTTTTACGAACGTGTCCGCACCTCTGTCTGTAGCTGCAGTATTAGGTTGTAGGGACGATATAACTTTCGAAAAAATGAACAAATTGGATTGAGCTTTGGCATACGTTTTTAAAGCATAAAAGGAAAGGAAGAGTTCGTTAGCCAACTATTTTGGATATAAATTCAAAAACTTAAAGCGTATTAAAATGTTTGAGAACATTTTTGATCAAGATTTGAAAATTCAATATGCACGGCGATTCGTCATAATCAGAAATTCGAATAATTTATTCTTATGACTTTTTCCGATAAAAATAAATTTAACAGAGTTATAACATGTGCAAAATAAGAAACGAAAATGAAAATTTTAAGCCAAGAAAAGAAAAATATTGCTTTTTGGAATCTAAACCAGATTATCTTAACAGTTTTTTTAATTTTCCTGAAAAATCGAAAATTTTAAATTAATTATAAAAAAATTAATTTTTTGGACAAACGACACAAGCTATGAAAAAATACAAAAGTTGTTGAAACCAAAAAGAGCTACAATGTTTGTGATGAATCATTTTTTGATAGGGTGCATAGTTTTTGTTTTATTCGTAAAAAATGACATTACAAATAAAGAAATTAAATTTTTGGATAAAGGACACCAGGTACAATAAAATTTTTATTAACAAAAATGTTAAAGTCGAAGGAGCCTTTGGTTCAAGTGAATTCTCTTTTATCAAAGCAATTAACAAAAGAGAATTCAGAATCACTAAATTTCAGTTGTCAATGGTTTGACCTTTAATTCTTAATGTCCTGTGCAAATATGTGACGGAAGTAGAATGCCCAAGCATAGGTAAATACATTATCGAGCGCGAAGCGCGAGAGAAACATATTATCGAGCGCGAAGCGGAAAATCCAACAGGTGCGCGGAGATTTTTTTATTCAAAATGACATCAGCAAGATTTATAGATGTAATGCATAAACAGACATTTAAAATATTTGACTTGTGAATGAATATTTTGCTCATTTGAACGTTCAAAACTTCATGAATGTATTTTCTTAAATAAAAAATAAAAATTTGAGAGGTTCCAAAAGAATTATCGAGAGATCTCCGTCTGCCTAATTATACAATATTTGAAACAACTAAGCGTTGAATTTGCAAGATTTGCACTGAATAAGCAAATAGTGGTTTAGCATGTAAAAGCAGTTAAATATAATTTAAATAGAGGTTCAACTCAAGAATTTATTCGGAGCGCAATTAGAGCGTAAAAACGTTGACTTATTTACGAGCGGCAATGAACTGTTGTTTCGAGCATAACTCGTTGAAATTGAAGAATACTAGATCGGAAATACTAAATCGTGGAATAAACAATTTCAAAATTCCAGTCAAAAGCTACTTTTTTCTATTTAAAAAGAAATTTACAACATTTTTAACACTTGTTCCAAACTACTTCGGAAGCTCAGTGTGCTTCTGGAGTAAAAAGCATTTTAACTCGTTAATCTTCAGATTTAGAAATTACTTTCGTAGATAAAATTGTGACACTGTATTTTCGGATAGACATTTTAACATATAGTATTACTTTGTGAGAGAAATTGCCCCTCTAAGCAGGAATTTAAATTTACTAATGAAATTTATGGTTTTAATCTGAAATTTCGTTTTATATGAACACGCAAAACGGATACCAGATAAACTTTCTTTCTATAATCAATTAAAATTAGGTTTATTCAAATTTCGATATCATAGTCTAGGGGATAAAAACCTTTCTATTCAGTACGTAGCTTTCAAACGAAATCCGAACTAAAAATAAGATCATCACAGTTAGATAAAAGTAATTAACAGAGATTTGCAAGAACAACTCCAAATGAGAATATCAGCTCGCCTCAATTTAAAACCGGTTGTGATTACATTCAATTAATCTACCTCTAAAAACATATGCCTAGAACTGTACTCCGAAATAAATTCAAATAACTGGAATTGAATTAAATCCCAACTTGAATTTAAATTTCAAATTACAATTAATTAATCCGAGATTAAATTTAATATAAAACACCGCTCCGAATCCTGATTACGAATCACTCTTTCAGAAGTGCATTCGATAATAAAAACTGAAAAAAGTCAGCAATCCTTTTTTAAAAACAATACCTTAAAACATTCGCTCGGCAGAATAAAGTCCCTTTTTCTCTTCTTTTGTTCCAAGATCACAAGGACGAGGTTTCGATCTCTCCTGACTTCGAAATAAGAGAGTGAGAGAGAGAGAGAGAGAGAGAGAGAAAGAGCTATTAACTTCTCGACTCCCGGAATCCGGACAAAACACGTCAAGAAGTCACCGGTTGTATCACGTCAACCGAGAGGAACGACCCGCACTATTTTTCTTTAACAAAAAACCGAATCTCCGCGCGACTTACAATTTCAAAATAATAAAACTCTTTCAATTTTCAGAAAAAATCGGTCAAAGTTGGAAAGTTTGGAACCTGTTTACTTTTTTCGTTTTGTTTTTTATTTTTGAGTCTAGTGTCTATGAAAGATAAACTGTAAAACACGTTTCAACTTGCGAAAAATGAGAGCGTTCAACTTCCGCACAAGAGATGTTCGCCGATCGGCGCTCGCGTTCAGACTGTGGCCGGTTGTCACGAGGAACGGGCATTGGGAGGCGGG
Source organism: Druon quercuslanigerum (assembly GCA_010014905.2). NCBI lineage: Eukaryota > Metazoa > Arthropoda > Insecta > Hymenoptera > Cynipidae > Druon > Druon quercuslanigerum. Next base: position 17,836 of record JAAAKG020106228.1, on the reverse strand, counting down.
GCCTTCCAGCAAAATGAGGCATGTGATTGGTCCTCTGAGGGGAGGGACTCGGGGGCTAATTGGACATTTCGGCACCCTTTGCGCATCACCGATACAACGCGATATAACAGCGATATGCGTAATAAGATACTCCCTCGCATAATACTTAATTATACACGCGTACTCTGTAGAAACTAGAGTGTCCTTCCCTCACTTGTATATTTAAAAAAAAATTTAATAAAAAAACAAACGGTTTCATGGAAAAATCTTTTTGGCGCGCTTCGAATACATTTTTAAAATGAAAACAGATGGAAAACGCAGTTTTTTTAAACTTTACACCTTATTCGCAAAGAGCAATCGTAAAATTAACTGCCTTAGTCAGAGAAGATTTGACGAAAATGAAAGTTTTAAATCGATATCTCGAATAGTTTTAGGTATATCAAATTTTTATATTAAAACTATTGACTTTTGTTTTCTATTTATCCTATTTCTTAAAATGAATTTCTGATAGGATTTTTTTCGAGAAAAACGAATGGAAATCCTTTAAATCGATATTTCTTAATTTTAAGCCATAAACCAACTCCCTGTATCATTATTTAATTAGCACACAATTTGATATTCTGAAATTTTGAAAACGACGTTGCATTCTAGACACCTTAAGAAGCGTCTGTGAATTTTTTCGGATTTTTAAAGACTTCCAGCTGGTTTTGGCAAATCTCGAAAGTGGAGGCTAAAAATGGTGTCTACCTGGCTAGAATTTTCTGTGATTTTTTTTGAACGAGTGGTGAGCGTTCAAAGTTAGGGTCGCGTACTTTTGACGCCGACTTCAGTTACTGGTCATCGACTAAGCGTTACTGAAATTCCAAACACATTTCAACTGAAAAATCAGTAAAATGTCACATGAATTCTAGTGAATTTTCTCTGATTAAGCGAGCGGAAAATACATCACTGATTTCAATTTACTATCGGCGAGAAAACTGTTGTGAACAAATTGCAGTTGAGAAATTTGATAAACAATAAAGATTATTGCCTCAAAGTACAAAAATGTACAACTATATAACCTTCACTTCTAGTAAAGATATTTAAGCGATTTAAACTGCAAACTGTAATGGATAGGCTCAGTAATTATTGTCAATCATCCGGAAGGACGTGATAGCCTTATTTTTTGTGAAAATCGTCACATTTTAAGACATTTTTTTTGTTGGAAAACAAGTGTCAGAAAGCAGCCCGAACTTTTTTTTTGCTGCCGAGGACGTGCCAGGTACCACCCAAGGATTCAGAATGACGGGTCAAAGAAAGGCGCGAGCGGTCGGCTGTAAAGAAAAGCTTCGGGCTGCAGAGCTTACAGAGCCTATCCGTTACAGTTTAATAGCTTTTAATAGCTGTACATTTTTGTACTTCTAAGCAATAATTTTTATTATTTATCGAATTTCTCAACTGCACTTTTTTCACAACAGTTTTTCTCATACTCGCGAATATTCTCAAATTTTTCCCATTGTCCCTTGCATGAGAAATAATGCCCTAAATTTGACTTTTCTTAAATGTACAACATTTTTTTTCATAAGCGTCTTTAAGCTCATTTAAGTAGAACACTTTTAGCTTTAATATGACTATTTGTTTATTGCGCTAGAATTTTTTTTGATTGAGTTGTTGAGCTTCAAAGACAAATGCCTATTATTTTCTCGCCGATAGTAGAGTATAATCTTCGTGTTTTGATGATTATTCAGTAAAAAACTCACAAAATTATTCCAAAAATAGACAGAATTGATGCAACATAAATCCGAAAGGGAAGAGTCTAGATGTGGTCAAGTCATGTCGAATGTGCGCCTTCAAACTCGACTGTCGAAAAAGCGGCTGAACACGGGAGGTACTTTTCTGCAGTTTTTCTCTCCCCTGGATAAATGTCCAGGAAATTCGAGTACTTCTAATGAAGTCCAATGCAGCTGCGGGTTATGATTAATTGTGGTCGAAATCATACAGTGATTCTAAGCTCAACTTAGTAAAAGAATATTTTCACATTTTCATAACCAGTGAAGTGGAGTCATCTGGCGGTATATGTACTCACACCCAGAAAAAAGTTTTGTGGAATCAAAGAAACTTTCTTTAAATCAAAGAAATTCTAGTATTGAAATACGGTCAAAGAAACATTTGTTTGATTTAAAGAAATTTTTTTTCAATTTTTTTATTCGATTCAAAGAAATATTTCGTTAATTTAAACGGAAAGTTTCTTTAAATTAAAGAAATATTTCGTTCCTTCAAATTAAATATGTATTTCTTTGAATTAACGAAATAACTGATTGCTTCAAATGAAAAATTTCTTTAAATTAAAAAAAATATAATTTTTAATTTGACCTGTAGATTTCTTTGAATAAAATAAACGTTTTTGTTGAAAAAAGAGAACAGGTGAGTTTAAAATGCATAATTTTCTTTGAATCCAATAATAAATTCATAAATAAATTGGCTTTCTTATGCAGCAAATAATTCCATTCTATTGAAAAGGATAATAACTTTAATTAAATAAGATGAAAAGCAAAAAAATTTCGTTTTTCTTCGCATAGGACTATTTTTGAATAATCGGATTCGACAACTCGAGTTTGAAGAAACTTGCATGGTCTATTCGTTCACCTGAGGAAAAAAGTTTATTTTTATATTTTTTGTGTGTAAATGAATTTTATTCTTTCATAATTCGCAATTCTTCACGAAAATTTAAGATAAAAAAAAATTATGACGACATTGTGCACATGAGGTCAGGATTTAAATTATTGCCAAGAGGCGTCCGTCTTCACTAATTTGTTCTGCGCAATCTCGTGGCACATTACTAATGTGAATTAAAAAATGTTTCTTTGATTCAAAGAAATAATTTGCTTATTTCAAATTACTGACTCTAAAGAAATTATTTTTTGATTGTTCCTATAGTAACTGTTTTGAATCAAAATAATTTTGTTTTGAATGAAGAAAATCATTTAAACAAATAATTTTTTTAAATAGAAGAAATTACATGACGAAATTTATTAAAATCAAATAGATTTTCTTTTAATGTAAAAATATTTGTATGTTGAATCAAATGGACCTAGTCAAAACAAGTTTTTTTTTTAAATTTAAAAAGCTTTTTTTTCTGGGTGCATGCTAAAGGACTTAAAACAAAAATCATACTTTGGCAGTGAGGGTGACCCGTGTATAGGCTTCTGTTTTAACGAAATTTTAAAATAAAGCCATAGTACAATAGAGTCTAAACCGCTGTGCTACGGTAATTAAATGGAACAGCACATACGCAGAAAACAATAATAATACTTTGTTTTACCTTTACTCAGAATCAGTGGAATTTCACTAAAAAATCAGAGAGTGTTTACTGATATTCTAGTATAGTTGTAAACTGATTTTATGATAGAAAAAACTACCATAATTGAGAGGGCGAGAAGCTCCCACTTTATAAAATAGTAGAGGGTGGTTTTTCCTGATTAAGGTCACTCACCACGACAACGTATCATTCATTCTTTAAAGAATATTGGCTGCAATTTTTAGTTCTAATTGTATCGCACTAATTTAATAACATTTTTAATTAAATTTTTTAATAACTTTGAACTACTTAGAAGGATCTTTTAAAACAATGAATCAGGTGCATTTATATGAGTAAAGCTTCACAATTTAAATTCCACAGCCTTCGAAGAATTAATTTATTGCATTATTCTTTGAAACTATAAAACCAAAGTCATATTTTTTAACCATTTTTTCAATCAAAGGCTTTCGATATTAAAACTTCGCACCTGCGGAAGTTATAAAATCCAATCTCTTAAAAGTTAGACAAAAAAACTTGTCATCTTCAACAAAAAAAATTCTGACACAGAATCTTCATTATGGAATAATTAACCAAAAACTTAATTGAAGTCATCTTCGCCGTGAAGGTATTAAAATTCTCTCAGTGAGGTCAGGACCCATCTAAGATACACTCGGGTGTCAATTGAAGTTGAAGGCTAAAGGTTTAAATCTCTTTTAGCTTTTAGTTATTAGCAAGCTCATTGAATACTTAGCTTACAAGGTAGACGTATATTATATCAATGAAAAAATACGACGCATACTAATTAACGTTTCATAATTTTCATAAATTTCACATTTTTTCAATGGATGAATGATTATGTGTATTAAACTTAAAGTCGCAGACCGGTTTACACTTCGTAATTAAATAAGGAAATAATACTGACTGAAAAAAACTGTAATATTGGTTAAATGGAAGCAAAGATAACTAGAATTATGATAACAAATAATTATATTATCTCAATATTTTCAAATGAATATATTTTCTATCTAAATTGAAATTACATAAAAAAAGGCAAAACGATTACGTATCTGTGACAAGAAAGTTGTAATGCGTGAGAAACATTAATATTAAACATTTAAATCAATACCTCGAATAGTTTTCGAAATATCGATTTTTTAGATTAAAGTTATTTCCAGGTTATTTCCCTCCCAGTTTCTATACCCCTTATCTGGCGTAAAGTGTGATCAGTGCCCCCCCCCCCCCCCCCCCCCCCCCCCCCCGCTCTGCCGCGATCCGGCCGGGCCCCAGCAAGACGCAGACAGTTACTATAACCACGCCTCATCACACTCCGGAGCTCCCGATGCAAG